>JAYMFT010301001.1:0-10244 GCA_038088735.1 Panulirus argus | reverse complement strand
ATATATATATATATTATCCCTGGGATAAGGGAGAACGAATACTTCCCACGTATTCCCTGCGTGACGTAGAAGACGAATAAAAGGGGTGGGAGCGATGGATGGGGGAATGCAGGTGGCCGGAAATAAGGACCGCTAACCTCAAGCTACATCCACCAAACGAAATACCTTTCATACCTTCAGGTTTTATCACACACTCACATGGCGCTATTCTATTGGCTACTGATGACCTTGATTTTATTAGTTGGCTGGATTACGTACCTCCCCTTGATCCAACCTAGTCTGAGTTACACCAACATGAGAGGAGGCAGTTAATCAGATAAGAGACAGCAGCTGGTTGGTGCCATATTACGAAACACGTGGAAAACTCTGCCCACCTCTAATGACGGTCTGACACGAGAGCGCGTCCGCCTCTAAAAATCAGGGGAGTTGATGAGACCCGGGAAGTAGCACCATGATGATGAGAGAGCTGTCATTTTTACAATCTTGGTGCTAGATCCGACAACTTTTAATGTCATCTTGTGACTTCTTTTGGTATTTTGCGACGTAGCGAAAATTTGGTGATTTTTATGCAAAATCTAGCAACAAATTTGGCGACTTTTGAAGGTATTCACAAACGATAAGAAATTGTAGTCGTTTCTAAATTGATAAAGTGTGTATAATGAACAAGATACATTACATCATGTAGGGTCTCCGCCCAGTTCACGTTTGGAGTTACATACCTAATGCATCCTCGCCAACTTCAAGTTTGTGTGTACCTAGCACATCAATGGACGGGTACGAGTCCTATAGACTCCTCCCACCAACTGGTTGACTCAGCGCCCTGCGGCTAACGAGGATGATGGAATTGAAAAATTTCTTTAATTAAACATTATCAAAACTATGTATACAGGGATTTTTTTTTTTTTTTTTGCGAGAAACGGTTCAATGACGTGAAACATCAAAGTTGGCTTAGCAGACTAGTTGGGAACGATTTGAGGTGGTTTTGCAGGATTTTTAAGTGCACATTATAGTTCAGTCCATGTGGTATTGAATACCATCGCAACAAGAAAGCGTAAAAGCCACTCAATTTTCAACAGCAAATCATTCTCAATCTAAGAACTCGGTAATGATAAAAGTGCTCTAGTCAATGTCGTTTCCCAGTCACAGTTACTTGCGGTGGCATGCAAGATATTATGGCAACAATGGTCTAAGATTGTGTTACATTTTTTTGCATGGGAGGCTTTTGTTTATTCAGCAGAAGTGGGTAGCTACCTGTAGTGTTGGCATAAGACTGTGATGGTACCTCCAGCGATGCTGTTAAAACATTAAACTTTAGAAAAAAATAAGGACGTCATAAGGAAAACATCACCTAGAAACTAGAATATAGTGGACAGAAGTGATACTTTTCAAGGAGTTAGAAATGGAGTGAAGCTCATATGGTGAAATAAGGGAAACAGAAACAATGTGTTTATAGTGTTAGGCGATGGAACGGAAAAAGAGCTTATAAGCCTCACCATTGGATGAAACTTTTTAGTCAGACAGATACGGAGTACTGTGGTAGGAAAAGAGATAGTAGGTTGTTCTCGGCTGGGACACAAGATTCAAGATATAGTTAGGGACGCTGCTGAAAACAATATATTTGTTGCTCAGGTTGGGACGAAAAATGTGGTTTGGGGCAGGGTTTAAAAACTTACTGAAAAATATCTATCAACACTTATTAGAAAGTTTAAAGAAAGCTGCAGAAAAGTGGTTTTAGTGGTGGGATGAGCCATATATTGCCCTTGGTCCACATCCGACCTAGCAATTGATTATGTGGCCCTTCATTGTCTAGCAATAAGAAAGTTATAGCTTTTTCACTCCTATAAAGGATCAGGTTTAAATGTCGTAGTCTGGTAATTGTGTGGGAGTTAGGTGGCCATAGAAGCAATACTTGATTTTGGCACGTCTCATCTGACGTTACTTTTAGGACTTGACACAGACAGTGGTTTGCGATAGCGTAGGATGCTCAGATCCAATCATTAGTTTTCGGAGGATACTTAATATCACCTGAGACACGTGGTCCTCGACATGAGACTGGTATGGAACGTGTCTTTGCCCTTCACGTAAGGGTGTCGACAGTCAACAGAGGCCTGGGGACATACATTGCCGACGCCTCCCCCCGCTCCCCTCATTTTGAGAGGAGAGGCCTGGCGAGGTTGTTATACGCCCGTTGTGTCTCAGGTAACGATGAGAAATTGAGGACAAGAGCATGTTATACATAAATGGGGTTTAGCGGATCTGAAAAAGATTAAGCCCTGGCCCCTACACGGACTCCAAAGCGCCATTGGGCCTGGTCACCTGCATCACTTAATGGACCTGCAAATATAATTTAAACTTATATTGTATCAGTACTTACAGTACAGTGCCTATATGTACCGCACAGGAGGGAGTTCTACACTCATGGGGTACCATCTCGAACGTGCAGTGTTAAGAGAGAAAATGTTTACCCGAATGTTCCGATCACATTTGTAGAAATTAATCTTATTAAATGATATGTTATGATAATAAGCTTTTGATAACTGATTGCAACCTACATGAAATTTAAGGTCAAATAAGATATACTGTAGATATTTGAAGAAAAATCTAAATGTTTCCCGTTTTTATTGCGGATCCTTAGGAGAAATGTCCATGTCTGACAGTGATTTTATGGTTCATTGCTGTGGATCGTTGGAAAATTCATGAAGCAAAAGAGCAGCCTCCGCTGGCAGAGCACTCTTAAAGCAGAAAACCGAAAGTGGCAGTTGGTGAGGGCGGCATCTATATTTCGGCCAAGGAAAAAAGAAGTGGTGTAAGTAGGGCATATGAAGTAGTCAGAGAAAAATCACCGTGGGTTCTTTGGCTTTGGATGAAGGGCTGTAGTTTCAGTGCTTTATGTATAGCTGCTACAGATTGCATGCGTGTAAATGGATGTCGTTTCTTCGTCTGTTCCTTGCGCTACTTCGCTAACGCGGCAAACGGAACGCATATGAAAAAGGAGACTTTTGTTTTCATCAAAAAGAATGTCTTTTAATTGTATTGATTTATTAAAGACTTCATTTCATTGTCTTTGAGTAATAATCAGCTGATTCTATACCTCCGGGAAATAGTGTTTTTCCACCCCCAACAGCCTCACTTCTCTGTCTCACTGAAGACGTAAGAGACTGAATACACCTTTTGAGATCGTTGTGTATGATGGAATATATTTCACACGCCATCTCTGATCATTCAACGACAGTGGAGGAGGGTTAATCGGGACAACTGGGTAAATATTTATATTTCGAAACGTCGGCATCAGCTGTACATCAGCGGTGATGCCACCTTGCGGCAGATAAACGAACTACCTTGACAACAAGAAAACCATGGACACAAGGGAACGTGATTGAGGCTGTCGACCCGGGTGAGCTTTAGGCCCCATCATTTACATACGTAGGTAAGAACCTATTGTATTTTATGGCACCGGGCTGAACAGTGGTGTTAATTAGGTTTATCTTGGGAAAGCGAAGGAACCTGTTTTCATTTGCCCATGTTCCGCGCAAGAACAGTCTCAATTCCTTAAACAGCTGCAGCTTTAAAAAGTGAACTTGTATGTCTGCAGAGAGTGTGAACCATCCCTGAGGGAATTACTGAATGTTTTTACAGAGTTACTTGTTTTGATTATTGGAGAAGGCGTCGTCCACATATGGCACTAGCCCCAGATCTTCATCTGAGTAGGTCTAGTATGGTTACGGTATAAGAGCAATATTCCTAAAGAACGCCTTGCTTTCCTCAAAACGTATCCAGCTTCATTTCAGAAGACTTGAATAGTCTGGCCTTGATTACATCATGAGGTTGATTATTCCACATAACTGTGGCAGAATGTATATTTTCTAATGTGTAGTCTTGGTCTTTTTTAAGATATCCGCATAACCTCTTCTAACATATATGCTTTTAGTTTATAAATTGACACTTATTTAGTATCACATTTTCGTTCAAAATCTTGTATGTTCCCGTTAAATCTCCTTTCATTGTACTCAAATGCTGACACCAATGGCAGAATTGTCATATTACTTCCATCAAACATGAGTGCATTATGGATAAGGATGAGAAAGCACAAAGCATCCATCTTTGAGCTTTGGTTTCTGCTCCCGAGAGCAGGTTGATTTTTTGCCCTTGCCATTAGCTAGTCTGTGTAATATTTAGCAAACTACTGCATCACACAATTATAATATGGCAATTGGCAACACAGGTGGGTCATTGTGATAGCTCTTTCTTTCCCTACACAACAAGGCTTTGGAACTCTACCTCCTCACATCTTTCCAGACTAGGACCTACCCCTTTTTAAAAGGCAAATTTTCCTCTTCTTCCAAGACTTAGAATTTAATTCCTCTTCTTGTTTCTCCTCTTTTTAATCATTTTTGTATTTCAGTTAAGTCCTAGCCTCGACATGGACTTTTGTTCACAACTGGAGCCTCTAACTTAAAAAATACAATGGAAGCATTTTGTTGAGGGTGATTTCCCAGTGCTATACAAACCTACATTACTTTCACAACTTTAGGAATTTCATCAGTGAAGTGGGACAGTTGCAACTCCAGTTCACAGAACTGCATTATACCTTCACCATGCCCATTGGTGTGTATTTGATGAAAAAGTTCATCATCCTCAGTTTGGCATGTCTCAGGAACAATCTGCCAGGCCTCTGTCATGGCAGTAACACCGCTCCTAATTATGTACATATATAAATACTTGTGTTTTATTGATGGATGTATTTGCATATATGTATGTATTTATAAATTTTCATTTATTTACTGAATTATTTATACAACCGAGTGATTCATCAAAAACTTTCATTATCTCTCCTACTACTTTTTGAGTGATTTATTACACTTATCATCTCTAGAGTTGTTAATCAGTGCTTTATTATCTGTTTCTGTTGCTAATTGATCCACATTTTTTAATTATTTTTTCACACTGAAAATGTTTTTTTTATTTTGCATGTCACTTAACTTTTAATGGATCTTATCATTTATGTATGGAGCGTAATAGATAGAAATATGCTAATGGAAATGTTTTAATGTTTCCTTTAGAAATGTGGTGAGAAGTTTACCATGAGAAGGAAACAGATACTGCTTTTGAAGTTGGGCGTGGTTGTCTGGCTGTGCGCAGTCTATGCACTCTTTGTATATAAACCTACAACATCTTCGAATATTCAGGTTTGTAAAGTAAATCAGTATAGCCAAATGCATCCTACACATCTGCTGTGTGGAATGTATTTCATCATGATTTGTGGTAAGGGGAAAATTGCTTGCCTGTGTGGTGTTCAGTATTAGTAGTGAGGTGGATACTTTTCCATTTTTCGATGTTGCTTTTCAGCTAGAATTTGGAATGTCATTTAGTGTTAAAGTAAGCTGTCACCCATTACTAGGAGCAGATTTTCACTAAGTGTTGGGAGAATTATTGGTCATTTTTTGGGGTGAAGTGACAGTCAGTGGCTACAGATAGAATAAATTGTCAACTCTTATGGGAATGAGTTTATGACAGTATGATACTGACACTTTTATCATATTTTTTTCATAGATTATCACTGTTTCCTGCATCAGTAAGATAGTGCCAGGAACAGAAGATAGTGCTAGGAACAGACGAAGAAAGGCCACATCCTCTTACATCCATTCTCTAGCTGTCATCTTGTATAATGCACCGAAAGCACAGCTCCCAATGCACATCCAGGCCCCACAGACCTTTCCATAGTTTACCCCGGATGCTTCACAATCCCTGTTTCAATCCATTGAGTTCATGTGGACTCCAGTATACCATAGTGTTCCAATTAACTCTATCTCATGCACACCTTTCAACTTACTGCATGTTAAGGCCCTGATCACTCAAAATCTTTTTCAGTCCATCCTTCCACCTCATTTGGTCTCCCAGTTCTCCTTGTTCCCTCCACTTCTGATGCGTATGTCCACTTTGTTAGCCATTCCTCACTTATATGTCCAAACTATTTAAGCACACCCTCTTTTTATTACCACAAGTCTCTTTTACCCTTACATTACTTATTCGGTCAAACTACCTCACACCACATATTGTCCTCAATGTTTAGAGTAGTTACCAGTGTTTAGAACTGATTATCAAAGAGTGTTCAGGTGAAATGTTAGCCCCCCCCCCCCTTCTCTCTCTCTCTCTCTCTCTCTCTCTCTCTCTCTCTCTTTTTAGTGATGGTCTACATAGGACAGCAGTATATACAAGTCTACCCCTTAAGGTCTAGAATGAGATATATGGAATCAAGTGTGTGCCTGTTAGAGAAATGTTCATGTAACTGAGTACACAGTAATCTTCTGTGATAGCTTGGAATACTTTGTTTAGAAATACCACAGGAGGTTAAGATCTTTATGAACTTGATTCTCTTGAAGTTGAGGAATGTTGCTTCCAAGCTTTTTGTTTCAAGTGCAAGGTTGACAGTTATCCAGAAAGAGACTGCAGTTATATCATTAATTGTTTTATGCCATACTGTTGTTGCCTTTAATTTTGTTTTTCAAGTTATTTTAGGATTATTGTTTGAAATATTTTTGATAGTCTTTTCCCTCACAGAAGTCGCATAGCAACATTAACCAACAGCTGGACAAGCTTGAGGAAGAACTAAACCAGCAGTCCCAGTTTTACAACATACTTTTAGAAAAGCTTCGAATTGTGCATCAACAACAGGAGAATTATGTGGGTGGTGAGAATGTGGCTGAAGACTTAGGAGGGCAGGTAAATGTCAAAGCTTAATGTAAATCGTTCATTTTATGAATGTTTAATATGAAAGAGTATGGCAGTGTTTTAAAGAAATAAATGCTTCAGACTTCAATAACTGCATCAATGAAAATCAGAGGAGAATGAAAATTCAGTGTTTTTATGCTTAGATTGAATTTAGCCTACATGTCAGAGATACTTTTACTGTTATTACTAAAATGCATTGATAAGTTAATCCTCTTTTATTGTACCACATTATCCATTGTAATTTGCAGCCAATTAGCTATTAACAGCTATTAGCCTTTTATTTAACAGAGTAACTGAAGGGTACTACAGATTGATTGCAGACATGTAACTCTGTAACGATTAAAGCATGCCATCATTATTGCTTTTTGGCGGATACTTAGAATATGATTATAGATGCAGATAAATTACAAAAGAACATGCGATTTAGGAATATATTGATAACCACAAGAAAATTTAAACACAAAGATCTGAGTGCTTTCTTAAGTCACTTCTTATAAAACCACTAGAATCGTCAGGTTTCATTTTTCTTGTGGCTACCTGTATATTTATGTTTATAGATACCTGTGAGTAGCTTTGTGGGGTTGTCATGTGATAGATGATGAGAATAAAAAAGATCAGAGACAGTAAAAGAAGTGACATATGGGGCTGCAGTTGCTGCTGGCAGTAAAGGAAATTGGAGAATATGTGCATCAGCAGATGTCAGTGTTATGAATACATATTCAGCACAAGTATTTGCATCAATACACATGTTTCTGTTAATAACAAAAATAATTGACAGATAGTGTGCTTGGTATGGGGTCCATGAGATGGTTGGATGGGGACTAATGATGTTATATGATTGTGGTTTGTGGGTTGGATTTTTTTGTATTTTATTCAAGGCTGAAAATATGAATGAAGAATCCAGTAGGATGTTAGTCGACAAGTTAATGTTTAAGGGAATACAACTTAAATTCCAGGCTTAGGTTAATGAGAAGCTATGTAAGTGAAAGAATGCAAAGTTAGGTTGATTTGGTGTGAAAACACTTGAAGAGTACACTTTTAAAGGCTGCCATAGAGATGCGTGGTATTGTAAGAATAGATATAGGAAAGAGAACAGCAAGGTGGAATAATGATTATAAAGATTCGAAACAGCAGGTTAGCAAATCCATGTAAAGAAGTTTGGGACTACTGCCCTTTTTTGTATGTGTTGTGGTTTCCAGTTTAGGATGTTGCATGTAACTGCCGATGAAAGTAGGGTACCTACAGTTGCTTTCATCAAAAGATGTAATTCCACATAGATGAGTGGAACGTGAGAGGAATAGATAATGAATGTAAGAGGATGGAAGTTGTAGACATTTTTCGAAATGAAAAATTAAACTCTATCTCTATCTATCTATCTATCTATCTATCTATCTATCTCTCTTTTTATCTATCTATCTTTTTCAGGCTCCACTCACTGCCAAAAGTCCACATCAAGGCCAGGCTTGAATTGAAATACAGAGAGGGATTATCAGAGGGAAAAAGAAGATTCAAGGAGAAAGTATTTACAATTTTTAGAGAAGGAGAAAAAAAATCTGTCTTTTAAAATGTGCTGAGTCATAGTTATTGGTAAAAATATGATTAGGGAAGAGATTTCCAAAGCTTCAAGGTGTAGGGAAACACAGTTATCAAAATGACCCACCCTTGAGTTGGCAGGTTTTTCACTTCCTCCAAAATTCATAAATGCTTTTATGCTTTTCCTCATTTCTTCTTTTTCCCTTTTTATACCTTCATTATATTAGAGGAAAGGCCCAGCCTTGATGTGGACTTTTGTCCGTGATTGGAGTCTCCAACATAAAAAAAAGTACATTAGAGAAAGGGACATTTCAGATAAAGATGTTAGAGAAATGATTGGGCATTAGATGTGCTAGAGGCATTGTATAGATGGAGGTGGCTGTGATAAATATGTTGGCCTTAATTGATGAATCAATTTATTCTGCAAAGTTATAATATAAGAAGCACTTATGTAAGTATGGATGTACAAATTTCATAGTAACACACTGGACTTTGGTTGAGAATGTGTTTAAGTGCTTTTCAGAGGCAGTATGTACTCTACCTAATTCTGCAAGAAGATTAGGAATAGAGTTAATGTTAGAAGGAAGAAATGCTGAAAGGATTGAATTTTCTTAGTGAGTTCTGTTATGCCTTTGTACATAGTTTACACTGAACTATCTAAAGAGAATTATATGATGCAAGTTTGTTATTTAGCCCTTATCTCTTACCTTTATATTGAATGAAAGCTGTAATCTCTGTCTATAACTGTACAGAATCCAAAATAGTAGATTCGTGCATGGGTATCATTGTTCAAAACTGTCCAGAAAGAAGTCTGTCACTAAGCTCAATAATGCAAAAGGAAATCTGCCATTAAGATAGGTGGTAATTTTGCTGTATGTTGATGAAGAATTCTGAATGGTTTTGTATCTGAAAGGTCTGGATTCTTTTTTTTCTTTCTTTTTTTTTCTTTCTAAGTATCCACTTGCCTTTTCCTGCCTCAGCAAGGTACGTAGAGGCAAGAAAAGATGACTGAGACTTTACTTGGCCTTCTTCTATTCCACTTTTATAAAAATAAGTTTGTTAGAGAAGGTATCTACTGGGCTTGCATCCCTTAGTCATCTTCCAAGACATGCTGGTGGTATATGGATGTCATGTTTTCTCCCCCATCCTCATGGATAATTTCTGAAGATACTTCATGATTTTTGTTTTCAGGATCATTTATCAGGGTCAAAATTACAAGAAGGCCCAGTGCTTCCTGTGCTCCTAATAGCTTGTAACCGTGAATCTGCTGTTCGACGATCCTTAGACCTTCTTTTAAAATATCGTCCAAACCAAGACCATTTTCCAATAATTGTTTCACAAGACTGTGGTCACCGACCAACACGAGAAGCTATTGAATCATATGGAGACAAAGTCATATTAATACAGGTGAGCGTGTACCATTTTTTCCCCCCTAAGTAGTAAACTTATCCATTTGTCAGTGCTGTGATGTATAGATACTTTCTGGCAGTAAGACAGGAATTATTAGATTTCCAGTGGATACAGCTGTCCTATTTGATTTGGTTATGTCTTGCATTCAAAGGCCACCCAGGGTCAAGCGCATAGGTTTGAATCCTGATTGCAGCAGTTGGTCCACAATCAACCCAGCTGTTCATTCACTCTAAGGGTTTGGTCGATAAAATGGGTACCTGGTTCAGGCTATTTCGCTGACACGGGGTGGTGATGCTGTTTCCTGTGGGGGAGGTTGGTGTTAGGAATGAATGGAGGCAAGCAAGTATAAATATGTATATGTGTATGTGTGTGTGTATATATGTATATATGTATGTGTTGGTGTGTATGTGTGTATTGTGCATGTATGTATTTCTGTGTGTGTGTGAGTTAATGGATCTTTCTTCATCTGTTTCCTGGTGCTACCTCTCTAATGCGGGAAACAGCGATCAAGTATAATGAATAGATGATATATATATATATATATATATATATATATATATATATATATATAT
>JAYMFT010300990.1:0-10244 GCA_038088735.1 Panulirus argus | reverse complement strand
AAAAAAAAAGAATATATATATATATATATATATATATATATATATATATATATATATATATATATATATATATATATCCTCATTTTCACTACTCCCTCTTCTTCACTTTGACCCTACCTTTCAGGCTCAGGTCGAAGCCTTTCTTTGCTAAATTCTTATCTCCATTACACACTCGACACTCCTGGCCTTTAACATAACCCCTAGAGGTCGGTTTGAGCCGCTTTATTAATATCCTGTCTTCTCAATATCCTCGTAGGCTCTAGTTTATTGAAGGTTCATTTGACAGCTGTACGGATGAAGTTCAAGGTATTTTCAGTAAACAAGGGATAGGACGCTCATTATTGGAAAGAAAAATAGGAAAAACACTACACTAATACATCTTCATTACATCCACAATAAACCTAAACTCACTTCACCCTTTCAGGCACAATCAATGGCCGTAGAAAGTACACACTAATTTTCACTTCCTACTCATCTTGACTTCACCGTAGATGATAATAGCCTTTAACCTTGCTCTGATTAGCCATGGTGAAAAGCCATCTCACAATACTTTCATCCGTAATACATCGTCATCTTCATTGCACCATTATCACGTAAACCATAACCTTCAGTGCAACATGATTTTTACTACACCCTGATCCTTAGTGCATACTCATCCTAATTATATTTCGTCTGCTCTATTTACGAGTTCACGTGACAAAGACAGACAACAGGAGGCCTGACTGGCCCACGACTGGATTGTGTTGAAAAAAAGAAAAAAGATTACTTGGCAAGAAAATGTAATTCCGCCCAGCAATTTTTTAAGCTATCACCGACTACCCGCTGCTGCACGTTAGCATGCTATTGTTCCCGTTACCGCCATCGTTTAAAAGTTCATTTCTGACGTTTTTCTCAGAGTATATCTGAATTTATAAAGTATTTGTCTAAACGACTTTTGAAGGTATTTATAGTCTTAGCAATCACTACGTTTGACGGTAACTTATTTCAGTGTTCAACACACATGTAGGAAAAGAAGCTTTTTCCCACGTCGACTATATCTTTTAGCTTTCAGTTTTATTCGATTTGTCCTGGTAACCGTATTTTCTTGTATTTCGAAAAGATGATTGTGACGCGTTATCGAACTTGTTCTGAATTTTGAACACTTGGATTAAGTCGCCGCGGTCTACTTTTTTTTAGAGAGAGAGAAGAGATCCAAACGTTTTAGCATGTATTCGAATACCAGATTTCTAAGGGATGGGATCAATTTTGTCGCGCGTCTTTGTACTTGCTCTAATTTTTCCTCTACATTTTCTTTGGTTGGGAACCAAAATTGGACTGCATATTCAAGATGTAGCCTTACTAGAGAATTATAGGATGTGAGAATTGTTTCTGGTGTCTTGTAATTTATGTTCCTGGCTATGAAACCTAACATTTGGATGCCTTTTTACTTGCTGCTTGACACTGTTTAGTGTACTTCAGATTGTTGTTATTGCCAACTCCAAGGTCCTTTTCTTTATTTACTTTAGTTTGCGAGTTTCCGAATAGCCTGTAGTCGTAACGTATATTTTTGTCTCCAAAGTGCATAGCTTTACGCTTTTCTACATTAAACTTCGTTTGCCATCTGTCTGACCACTCTGCAAGTATGTTAAGATCTGTTTGAATCATTTCGCAGTCCCGCCTGTTTACAGCTCGACCTCCTATACCCTGTTCACTTAGCTCTGATAGTTGAAATAAAGCTTCTCATTGGGTAATGCAACATTGAAGAGCGTGGTAAATCTACAGCTCTTCTTATTTTAACACATATATATTTACATTTGTAAATTGCTTGCAATATAAGCAGCCAGTTTGAATATGGAATTATTTCCGAAGCTTAAGAGGTAGAAAATAGCTTTATAAGTTTACCTTTGACAAAGAAAATCAACGTTGATTATAAAGTTTTTGATAAACGATGAGTGACGTTTGAAGTAAATGCGGGCATGTAGGCGTTTTAAATCAATTAGTGTTCGTGTTGTATGGACTCATTGTAAATATTGATTAACTGCCAGTTTCATTATTCTGTGGATTATTATTCGCCTGTTTCAATATTCGGTAGATAATTATTGTTTGCCAGTTTACGTAATTTTTATACATCATTTGTGTCGGGCTTTAATTTACATGAATCAAAGAAAAAGATAAGCAAATTCGCAAATTCGACATTAGGAGTTCAAAGGGTTTACATCTGGCACCAGCGCATTACATGCGTTTTCAGATCGTCAGTTTGATATTTTCATATCTATTCGCCACAATGAGTTTTGCACTGGTCATTATGATTTCGGGAGATACAAGATCAATCAAACACTACTCTTGAAATGCTATGCCACCTCTTATTTCGTTTCATTTCTGGCTGAGGAAATATTCAAAAACGAAGAAATGGCAGAACAACTCGAAGGCAGGAAACTAGAGCGGCGCGTGTCAGACAAACTCTGCCAACGCTGTAACTTACTCCCCATTATCTCAAGGTTTGTGGAGGTTCATTTCACACCGATGTGATGTCATTATGAAAACCTTTCATTACAGAAGTGAACATTCTTTGAAAGATATCGGTATTGATACCCAATGATGATATTTGCTCAAGATTAATCTCTCTCCTCTTATTCTCGTGTGTGAGTGTTTTATAAATGGCATGAAACTTTCATATGAGCTCAGATTTAGCTTGGAAAACAAACTAACAGAGACTACTGGCTGCTGTATTTCCGACCTTAGTAGTATGATGTAATAGACTAGACAGGTGTCGTGAACAGGTAAGGTACGGTGTTTACAGAGCAGGTGGATGAGCTAGAGAAGTGTTGGAAAAATCGTCATATTTTCAAGGTCTTAACCAACAGTAATTACGTCGAATAATCCTAAAGTATCAGGAAAAGTTTTTCGATTTATCGTAATAAAAGCAGGTCCTTGATCTGTCTAACTATAACTAAATCAAGAGCTGGCAATAAAAAGTAGGCTAGGCCATTATAGCAGCCTGACTTGTGTCGAGTTGCCACCCTCTGCTCGAAGATGTTCTCGCGGCAGCTAGTCATTGTTGTCTGGCACCCAAAGTGACTCCCTACCCCGGGCACACCCTTCACATGTTTGTGTCCACCAATAGCAGCTAAGCTTTGTGTCAACCCAGCTGTCAGCTCTGAGTGAACAGGGTATAGTTTAGTACTGTCAGCAATTTTCTTGATCTTAGATACGAGACCGAGTTCTTGGTCATTAATGTATATTATGAAAAGAATGGGGTCTAGGACCTACCCCTGTGGCACACCACTCGCTACGTCTAGCCAATCTAGCCCCTTTTTTAGCTTTATCAGTTCACCAAGCTTCTCGGTGTCACACTGGTCGATAAACTAAGCCAGACGTAACACATCAAAACCATAATAGAATCCACCATTTTATAGTCTCTGTACGTTTCAACTCCTTCCGCCTGACCTGAAGAACAATCCCATAACTTTTTCTAGTTTCCCAAACACATACATGCCTCCCTTCTCCTTGTCTTCCTCCCTCTCCACCATGCAACAGAGAATACTAGACAAGGTGTAAAACAAAGGGCATGAAAGTTCAGCGTGGGTCCCTCTTACATATCCCCTCAAGAAGCACTTTATCACTCTAGTACAACCTGTTACTTCCACCAAGCGCCATAACCTCATCTAGTCGTTCAGGAAGAAGCTAATGCACAGCCTGCGTCATAGCCACCTTAATCACAGCCACCGGCCTGGGTGTTCGGAAGGGTTAGTAACGGCTGCACAGTGTGCCACGCGCTTCAGGGGCTATCGAGTGTTACTCCCTTGGCCCATGTAGCCGTCTTTTCCTTCAGCTTCACCCACAACTGGGTAGCTGGCTCTCAGTCCACAAACATAAAGAAGTTCCATCTCACACATAATACCTAACAACACGTTCTGCACACGATTCATTCTTCATACATCAGATTTTTCTTGCGGTGGCCTGTACGTAATATCCTTACCTTCTGGACAAATCTCAACGTGAGAACTCGTAAATGATAGATTTAAAAAGCTCAAAAATGAAAATCAGAAATGGAACGAGAGCAGAAAGTTATAACCCATATACTTCGAAAATCAACTTTAGAAAAGTTGCCCTAAGACTTAACCATATACTACTAAATTAAAGCACTTTCGATGCTTAAGACTTCTACTTTTGACATCCTTTAAAGTCCCTTTTATCATCTCAAATACTCAGCACCTGACGCAGATATAGCATCGACAATCTCCTTAAAAGTCGCTAAAATTACGTAGTACAATTGGATTGGACACATGAATGTACTCTCATAAATAAGAGGGAGCTAAAAGCGAAGTATATTAATTATACACGACTCGTGCAGTGTCAAGTTTAGCTTCAAAACTTAACCCGCTCGAGAATAGAAAGAAAAAGTACAGCAAACAAAATATGAAGTTTCTTTTTTTTTTTTTTTTTTTGCATAAGGACGAGCCCCACATCCCGACCCTCGAGAAAATAAACCTTGTTGCATGATCCGGGTCAGGTTGCCATAGTGACGTGTTTTAGCCGGGTCAAGTTGCCATGGTGACTTGTTTTTGTTTTTCCTTTTCCTTTTTTTTTTTTTTGCCCCCCCCCCCGGCAAGTAAACAAAATCCTCATAACTCTCTGAAAAGCGACGAGGTTCGGCTTTCCTAAACCCAACCCTTCACTCTGGGCCCCATAAAGTGTCACGTGTGGGGAATGTCCGCCGGTTTTCGAGGTGCCATAAAAGGGGGTGGATATAATCAGCCGAGGACCGTATTAATCTCCAAGAGCAAAAGAGGCCATTCTAGCGGTAACTGAAAACATGTGTGCGTGAGAGAGAGAGAGAACGAGAGAACGGGGAGGGAATAGGGTCAGTTCCTTGAGCGTCTGTTTCGTTAACGACCTAATGGATTGACAGGTAAACATGGTCCTTCTGGGAGACGTGGCCCCGGAGGTGGGAGGGGTATAGGGCCTGGGGTCTCCGACACTGTGAATACAGTGGGTTTTAGCAAGTGATTAATCAGGAAAGTGTTGGCAGATTCAACCATAAAGTTACTGCCTGCTGGACTGGTTTTTGGGAAGGTAATAGAAGTGGCTAATGGTCATGTGTGTAGGGCCGAGTTGGGCATTATAAAGTAGTTGTTTCCTTGCCATCCTTACTCATATCAACTATTACCGATACCGTTTTTCTTGTTACTTGTTACTTGCTCATTTTTTTTGACATTGACATGTGTATGTCTTGCTTGTCCATGTTTGTGGGATGTACTTGATATTTCACGAGATTATATTTTAAGATTTTGAAATGTATTTTCATGTACTCTGGGAATGAATACTATATAGAGACTGCAATGGGTTATAGATCATGTCCAAAGTCATTATATGGAAATCAACCCAGAACGAGATTAAAACACAGCATCGGGTTATTTTGTAACGAGTATTTCCCGATATCACGGAAAACTATAATCGTCACACTCTGATCAGAACGCATTCACGGGCCACCCGGGGTCGAGGGAATAGGTTCGAATCCTGGTTGCGACAGTGGGTCCACAGTCAACCCAGCTGTTCCTGAGGCTAAGTCGACAAAGGAAATTCTCATGTAAGTAAAAATGTAGATACGCTAGAATAGATAACGTAGTTCTCTGCCATATATGTTACTAACTCTTGAACCTCTCTTTTGATAAGTGTATGGATTTAAACTTTTACATTTTCACCCTCAAAAGTGCTCCACGATTTTTCTTAAAACCCTTTGACGTTATATCTATGCCACTGAGAACACGGACCAATACTGGGTATACCTAGACATAGATCCCTCCTCTTAAGATGATTTACCCCGTTTTGAATCTATGCAGAGGGGATATGACCCTGTGACTAATGTACTGCGTTACACCGGTCACGCTTCGGGTCATACCGTTACCTGCGACTAGATCGTGTCAGAAAAGGGAAGATATCAAACCGAATCATCATTTTGGTCACAAACAACTTTTCGTTATCTTGAGGAAGACATCAAATTCTTCATTACCATGTTGCTGGCAGTCAGCCTCTTAATACATTAGTGAAGCCACCAGACTCCCCGTCATCATGTTATTAAGAAACAGTCCTCAATATCTTAAGGAAGATATCAAGTTCTCCATCATCAAGTTCTTAACAAAGAGCCTCTGATTGTCCAAGTGAAGTTGTCAATCTCATTTATCTTCATGTTATCAAGAAACAGGTTCTCATTATCTAAAAGAAGATGTCAAGTTCACCACCACCATCATCATCATCATGCACACAATTAGCTTCTCATTATCTCAATGAAGATATCAAACTTCCCATCGCCATATTGTTAACAAACAGATTCGCATCGTCTTGCAAGTATCAAACTCTCCATCGACTTCTTTCCAAGATACAGGTCCTCATTATCTTCATAATAATCTTGTTTTAAGCGGTAACATACCCTTTGATAAGATGGACGTTCCGGCACATACCCCCCCTATGACCTGTCTGGCCAAATGTTTAACGAGGAGCAAATAAGGCGTCAAGAAGCTTAGGTCAACATGCTCGACATGCGGGGTTGAACCCCACCTTAGGATCCGGGATTGCTTTAACTGGGCTTACGTGTGTCAAGGACGTACTTTAAATATGGCCCCGGTGTGAAATTGCCTAGATACTTATGACTTCAGGGACAGAAAAGATCGTAACCTTTAAACACTGTAGACTACTTGATGTTTCAAGGAGAAGAAGGAGGGTTGCGATTCTCTTATGTTCACGAAATGACGTACTATAAGTAGTGTTTGCATGGTCAGCGCCTCAGATTTCTAGCCCCTACGAAGTGGCTGGAAGATGCCCGAGTTGCCCCAATGTGAGCAATGCACAGCCTAGCTCTTGGACCGATGGCACCAGCGTTAACGCCAACACGGACGCGTGCGACAGTTTTTCGAAAAAAAAGGGAAAGTCGAATAAAGTATACTTCTCGAATTGTTAGTGTGTATTCCAAGCACCTAAATGAAGCCGAAGACAAACATCTTGACAGATGAACGGGTATCCAAACAAACAGAAAAGGTCATCTTGATGTTGGCCACCATCTGCTTAGCGAGGTAGAACAAACACAATGTCGTCCTTGGGTTTCCATTGTTTACGTATAGCGTTTTCTATTATCGCATGTGTATTCTGGGGCTATTTCACGCCCTAAAGTGGCGTGAGTGTGGTGAAACAGGAGCCCTGTATTTATTGTCTTGAAGCGTCGACTTACTAAGAGATTCGTAATGCGCGAAGAGAAACTGCTTGGTGTATGATTACAAACAGCGGTCGGTGATTTGGGACCGCTGAATAATCGCTTCATATTTACTTTCTTCACAGAACATAAAAGGAATAGCAAAGCATTGACAGCTGCTCAATTATTATAGCGTTCGCAATGCCTCGTAACACTGTATCCTTGAAGTGTTAGCCGTAAGGGAGGTGTGTGTGTGTGTGTGTGTGTGTGTTTGTGTACTGCAGAAGAAGCAAGTGGACTCAACCATCGTTTGTTACGGTTGTTTTGGTTAAGTAAGAGAACTTGAACTTCACATAAATAAGTAGGGAATTCTATATTCAAAGCTTAGCACCCTCACATACGGGTAGATACGTAAGAATTCTAAGCTGAAAGCTTAGCCAAATGACAAAGTGGTTGTAGGGAAGTTAAACGAATCTACGAGCTGGCGTATCGTTTCTTTGACGAATGATCATAATGGATCATGTTTATAGTGTAAATATAGCGACCGTCCCTAAAAAGAAGAATGAATAAGGATTGGAAAGTTAGGTGAGAATATTCTTTTTCCAACGTAGATACATCTACAAACACGTACTGTGTTTATTACCTATTACAGCGTCTGCGAAATTTGAGCCTAGTTGCTTAGTCGGCGTCGGGCACCTATGACAAAAAAAAGAAAGATACACTGACGCCTTGTTGTCAGTTCCCTATAACCTAAAAGTTTTGGGCATTTAGTTGATTCAATTTTGCTTATGATTTATGACCAATGTTTGTGGGTTATGATTATATATGATAGTGTTGATAGGGTTATAAGTACAAAAGACAGGAGCAATAGAGTTATATTAGTTATAGAGTTCTAAATATATGATAGTAGCGATAGGTTTACAAGTATATATGACAGTATCTATAGGGTTATAAGTATATGCGATGGTAGTAATAGGGTTATAAGTACATATGATAACAGTGATAGGGTTATAAGTATGTAAGATATTAGTATTACTTTTATGACTGTATACGATAATAGTAATAAGTTTATAAGTACATATGATAGTAGTGATAGAGTTTTAAGTATATACAGTAATAGTAATAGTATTATGAGCTGCGAAATCATATATTGTGGCAAGTCGTTGTAACATTCGTCCCTCGATTTCAAACTTCTCCCTTTGTCATATTTATATGTACTCGCGACACTTGCCAGATGCCTCTGGTATTATTGTACAGGGGTACCTAGTGAGTACACTAGGATCCCGATACCTCTATCAAGGAATAAAGTATTGAAACTGAACTGAACCGATTTCAAACTTATGGATGAGCGATTGAGCAGTCAACTATCTACACCAGTGGTCGATCTGTTCCAGTCACGGGCCACGCAGTCATGCAACTAACTACTCCTCTAAACCCCAGTCTACTTCCCATCAGAAATAAATCATATGAGTAGGTTTACCAAATGAGCAGCTTCTCTTCAGACGTGCTTCCGTGAGCCTTGCCCGGACTCCGGGGTTATCGTGTTTCACAAGCCGCACTTTGTCCTTTAAATGCAAGAACTCACACGAACATCAAGGAAAGCCTGGCATCAACTGGGAGACAGGATATTCCTAGTGTCCCGCCTTAAAAGCTCGCTTGGAGAACTGCTTCAATCCCATGACTTTAACGTGGTGAAGACCTCATCTCACTATCGCCGCCACACTCAATATGACATGACTCTGGGGTTCCCCCCTCATGACATGAGTCTCATGCCAACACATAACAGTCAAGAACAACAACTGTCTTAAACAAATTAGTTCAGCGATGTTCCGTGATTCTCACAATGGTGAAGACGATGATGTCTGGCGTAAATTCTCTCGCTGGGTCTCACGCTGAGCAAAAGGCGCCATATGATTATAAAAAGCTCTACAAATGCTTTCGTTTGTCATGCAATAATAGCGAGAAAATCATATCATATAACTCTTCCTTTCTGCCTTTGTATTATTCATGAAAACTTAAGATTTACCAATATATGAAAGGTGTTAAAGCAGTGGCTGTCAAATGGATTATAAAGAAAATACTAATACGCCTTCTTTATATCAAATTGAGGACACCACCGTATCATTAAATGATAGCGGAACAGAACCCAAAGATATGCTGGTCCATTGATAAAGCAAAAGTTCAGAGTGTAATGCCACTTATAGACCAGCTCACTTATCACTAGCTTCGGGTGGAACTAGCCCCGAACACCAGATGCGGATAGCATTCCCAACAAAAATAAAGCGTCAGTCATCCTGTATTTACGCTTTTACTATTTTTACTGAACGACTGTTCACTGAAATAGAAAAACCGAGTTCTGATTAAGCATCCTCACTCTAACTTTTAGCTGACATGACACGGAGAGTTGTATGCGCCAGTCATGGTCCTCTCTCTCTCTATCTCTCTCACTCTCTTCAATATGCAACATACAAGTCAAGCGGTAAGCGCAACGCGCCAGCCCTTCCACCATGGGGAAAAAATATCTCGTCGTCCTAAGTCTGAATAAGACTTAGAACCTTGCCAGTTTATATAACCGATGAGCCTCGAGAAACTAAACCGTGAACATAAAGGCTGCGTCACGTTGAGCTGTTTCTTTGTAATATAAACTTTTCCTATTTGTTGCAGCTTGTGGCCAAGAAAAGAAAAAAAGGGAGAGAAAAATGCATCACGTCATATCTCCAGGAACTCGGTGCTTTCAGACCTTCGCCAGGAGTTTCGTGAAGAAAACACAGGCAGAAGAATTACTGGCAAGATTTCGTAAGTCCGTTCTCAAACGGCCAAGGGAGATCTACCGCAAATAGTTTGTTTTTAGACACATGTTTAACTGGACTGTTAATTCATCTACCTAGAAACTGAGACTTTAATATAGAGTTATGTACAATAAGAATTCATTGTGCATATGTCATTAGACCGATGTTCCTTTTTTATATGTTTTACGGTAACAAACTTCATAAGCAACCGAATGTCCTAATATATATATATATATATATATATATATATATATATATATATATATATATATATATATATATTTTATTCT
>JAYMFT010300979.1:0-10244 GCA_038088735.1 Panulirus argus | reverse complement strand
ATCTATATATACCCTAGCCTGAGCCAGGTAACCATTTAATCGACCAACCCCTGAGGTGGATGAACAGCTGGGTCGATTGTGGACCGACTGCCGCGACCAGGATTCGAACCTATGCGCTCGACACTGGGCGGCCCGTGAATGCATCAAGGTCAGGAACGCTAACCGTTACACCAGGGGAGTCCATGATAACCTGCATCACTGTATACCTTTCTCTGGCAACATATACCCTACACTGAGGTATACCACATCCTTTGTTGTTTTCCTAACGTCTTGGTATACATCCATTTGACGCAAAACTGACAGCCTGGTTTACAACCGTATTGTTATACATTCCAACAACATAACCAACCTCCCCTTCCCATTAGCCAATGATGGCCACATACCTCCCTTCGCCAGCTACTCCCAACACACAACTTCAGTAATGTTAGGTAAACAAAAACTAAAATTATATTTTGACAAAGTAAAGTCTCAAGTCTGTGTCGCCGTAATCAGGCAGGATGATCGAGTAGTTTACATCATCAGTAAAGTACAGATAATTCTTTATCAACACGCAAATGACAGCATGAGAGAGGCTTTCTTCCATTTAGACTAATGATAATGTTATGTATGTTATAGTCGAGGTCTGCTTTATGAGGAAAGGAAACAAGATTATACTATGATCATAAGATTTTAATCGTGCTTTATTATGAATGGGAAGAGATGAAAGAGGCTATTAATACATAATACCATCATTCTCATGTTTATATATTTTTTCTTCTATATTTATCCTTGACCCAGTTTTTATGAAAGAGTCCAGGACTTTTCTAAAGGCAACTGCAGCCCAAAGCTGCGCAGCTTCCAGTAGCAGGATAAATGGTAGGCTCATTTAGGGCGTGAAATTCTGTGGTGAAACAGCACTCCCAATGATACAGTCTCGGTAAAAGGCGATTTTTTCGTTCGCGGTGTAACCTCGTGCAGGCAGAGTCCGGTAACACCTGATCAGATGCGGGTATGAGCTCATTTCCTCTAAAGTGATCAGGTTATGAGAATGAGGTAAAATTTCCCATGGAAACAAGGAGGGAGTCCGCCGTCCTAGCCGAGCTGATCAAGGTTTGGATATGATTGTGATTATGTTTCCCATGTCCACCCAGGTCCACGAATGTTTCATTCCTATCTAAAAAAATTTCTCGTGAGATTCCACCAGAAAGTCTACAGAAATAACGTCCATATATGGAGGATACGTACGTAGGGTCGTGGACATGAGGCTCTATCAGTCGAGACTGGCGGTTCGGTCCGAAGCTCCCACTCAACGTGTCGCATGACTTTGGTCCCGACTGTTCCATCGTGAAAAAGTAAGGGCTCTGAAAATACCTCAGTTCTTTATTTAACGATACGCGACTGGTCAGAGTTTCAATTTCTCCTCTCTCTCTCTCTCTCTCTCTCTCTCTCTCTCTCTCTCTCTCTCCCTCTCTCTCTCTCTCCCTCTCTCTCTCCGTCGAGACAGAGGAAGGCTCGATACGGCTTCGTTAAGGCGTGGTTCACGACTCCTGTCCTCGACTTCACTGGACACTCACTAACATCTCACCTGGTGAACAGATGCCAGCAACGGATATATGCAACTACTAGTGGTCCTTATATATGTCACAACCTGCAACTCGAACCGCATATAAATGAACTCGTATTCCATATCGTTATTGATGAGAAAAAGGTATTAAACAAATCTTTCAGTGTTTCGCACGGACAGTAACTGACTATAAATATTCAGTTTTTGATTAACTCTGCCGTGACTACACCCCAGGGGGCTCTCCCGCTGATGGGTATTAAAGTAACTTTTATTGTAACGTCATCTACAGTAATGGAGTTTGCTGGAAGAGTAATGGCTGTCTAATAAGAGTTCGGACAAAATACCAATTCATGGCTGGAACAAGTAATAGGGAGCGATGATAAATCTGCCCAAATGAAAAAAAGAAAGGACGGAAAAAATCTGTATATAATATTAAACAATACATACGGCAACATATCCGAATTTGTAGATTATTTCGAATATATACCGAGAGAAAACGGTGTAGTGGTTCACTACCTGAGCTGCAGCAAAGGCTGTGCAAAGTTTAATATTCCGCTCTGCTGCTGCTGTAGGTTAGGCCAGCTACAACAACACACTCGACACTAATGCTGGCTCGAGGGAAGCGAGTCATTTTATAATGACGTTACAAAGACACATAAGTAGTAATTCAAGATTCAACGATGGTAAGTGAAAACATACGAGCATCCCATCGCATTACGGGGATATCCTGATATCTTTATAGCAAGATAACGCTACATTGCAGCGTGGGGCAACATGCATTGTTTTGGATATATATTCAGGTTTACCCGAGTTCTGGCTATTCGGGCTAAAGAGGATATATGCGACGCTTAATGAAATACAACAGCACAGCGTTCGATGATGTTTCGCTTAATGCCTGCAGGAAGTGTAACCTGACGAAAATTGTTTACTGGTGGTTGTGGTACAAGGTATATCATGGACTTGGGTATACTGCCAGGGAGAGTCTTTATAATGGTGATGGGTGTACTGCTAAGGGCGGGGCTACTCTGATGATAACACAAGGAACCACATAGTTTGACATCTGGAATACCGTCAGGGAGACAGTACACCACGGTGTATTACATGATATCAAAGAATGATATGCCACAGTGTTTATTGCAGTATTACAACAAGGTATTACAGTCTCTTCGTTAAGATATCAAGGGACATTTGTCTTAGCGAAGGTATACCAAACTAAGGTCAAACGTGGTGTTAGTGAAGTGTAAGTGCGTGCCACCACAGTAAGTGTTTGCTACCACAGTTCAGCAGGCGGTGACTGTAGACAGTTTCGTGTGACGTGTTTACCTTCGCTGTCTCAAGCAGGGAATCAAACACAGGGAGTCAGTCCTCTGTAGGACCCCAGTATAAAGTCCAACAGGGAAAGATATATAACGCAGAGGAGTATATCCGAAATATTTCAAGGACTCCTTCATAATTATGGACGCAGGAAAATGCAATATGTGGGCCTTAAGGATATAAGACTGAAAGCAATGGTGCTTTATATTAGCAGAGTTTATAAACCGGTTTTCCAGGGTCAGTGTGTGTTTTGTGAGTGAGGGAAGGGGGAGGGGTATTGGGGTTAAGGCAAGAGAAAAGAGAAAAATAGAACGTGATGGAGACTGGGGAATGAAATAGTGAAGGGCGTACTGAATATTGTGAGACGTTAAGAGTGGCAGATGCGGAGGAAGAGAGGGTAATCAGCACTGAAAATAAATGAACTATGTTCTCTCAAACAAAAATTTCTGTCTACCATATTTACAACGGTTTTCGCTTCAAGGATGATGATTGTGTCTAATTTAGCACCGAAATACATAGTACTCGACGTATAGAGCATTAGTCTTCCAGTTACTATGGCACCTGGGTCAAAACATCCTTACCCTTTTTACACATTGTTGGCTTGCTTGGTACGTCTCAAACGAGTACGTCCGTTCCAGTGTCCCCCGCCAACTGTAGCGGTTTCTGAAGGCTCAGTGGTCTTCCATGCTCAGCTTTCCCAGGGATCAGTAATGCTCCGCCGGTCGGGATTCCTCTATCAGTGCGCCCCATATGACAGAGGTCGTACATGCTAGGAAGAAGCCATACGCCCCTTTTTCTATTAAACGTTCATCTCCCCAATCGTGGTCTGATCGCTCAGACCCTGATGCTGATCGCATCAGGGTCAGAGCATATTGGACCATAAAGTTCTTCCCTTCTCCTGATTCTCATTCCACCTCCGTTTCTACTGAATTATTCAAAAGCTGTCATTTCGCAGAGTCAAACGCGCTTTTAAAAGAAGAAAGTAGGCTGAGTTGACTTCCACTTCAGATGAAAAACTTTTCTGGTCCTTTACGAAAAGCATCTCAAACAGCATTAATAATTCATCCTTTCCAACTCTCTTCCTATCTGATGAATGTATAATTAACTCTCCAACTGATAAATTCGCTCTTTGTCGGGACCATATTCTCTGTAATTCTATCCAGAATGATTTCATAAGTTTTATCATCCCCAATCTCCTCCCATTAAAGCTATATTCTCTCCAATATTTTCCTCGCAAAAGGTTTTTGCAAGCAGACTTTTGAATAAAAGAGATTATCATTGTTTGCTATAACCAAACCAACATCTCTGGAAAGCTGACTGACCCGCTTGGTAAGTATCTAAGTAAGGCTGTGACCTTTCACCCACATCAACTGATTTATGTTCATTTACTTTTGACTTAAAGGAATAATACACCTGGCTAGAATATATACATCACCAACACACTTTTCTCGTTCCTACACGGGAACCATAATCAATATATTACATGAACATTCTTCACCACAGTAACGATTCACTGTTAACCAAAGACGTCAGCGTCCTGTCTGTCTGGCGTACCTCTTGCTTCTCTCTCAACACTGCTTCTCCTTTCCTCTGGTCTGAAGTCTGGTCTACCGTCCTCTTTGTCGTTCCTGCTGCTTAAACCTTCCACGTCGTTGCCTCATGTCCCCTACCCGTTTCCCCTCTTACCCTGACTCCTCCTCTCCTGGCGTCCATGAAGAACTTCTTCCCGTCCACTGTTTCGTCTCCTCTTTCCTCCAATCTCTCATCTACCACCCTCATCCATCCATGTTTTCTCCCCTCTCATCCCCTCCCCCCATTTATGACGCCCTACCTCCGGTAACGTGACACACACGAATTATTTCGGGGACATTCTCACATCTTCCTTGTTAACATAAAAACGTTAGAAATTTTCAGTTCTGACAAAAGAAGATCCTAAAATCTATTCTTGATACAGGCGATGAAACTATAATTATATCTTTATTCTACTGGTTCATGTTATGTTGTATTGGTCACGTAATTATGTCTTTATCGAAGCCAGACCCCCAGTACAACATAAGGAAGATGTTTATTTTGACGTAAGAAGAAAGAAATGAAGAAGAAGAAAAAGTCTTTGAAGCTGGAGACAACCTGTCTTTTAACAAGGTTCACGTAGTAAGTGTTAGACAAATATGAGGAGGTACACAGGCCTCGAGAGAAGTTGAAAGAATGACAAAACTGCACACCCTCCTCGCCATTCCTTCTAGACGACCATATGAGACGGGAAGCTTTTCACACTCCTCATACATCTGGTTATGATGGGAGGGATTTACCTCGAAAATCTAGGTCACTGGTCCCCTGGCTACCACACTTTCCCTCCCTCACCACCGAACTTCCCTCACCACCACCACGCTCCTCTCCCCAACACGTTCATGGGACCTCCGCACTTGGATAACGTTTACGCCTACATACAGTAACACATCGACGAGTAATCCGATACAGAGAATACATCTGGTGCTGAAGAATACCAAGGAACAATAAAATAAGCTGACAGTGACCTTTTAACAGAAAATAAGAAAGTGAATTGTGAAGACATGGCCGGATGATTAGCTGGTATAACAGAAATTATAATATAGCGAACGTTTGGCCAGATACTAAACAACAGCAAAGTGGAAAACAATAAAATGTGTGCTTGAACAGAAAAAAGAAAACAGTGCATCTGAGCAGCATTAAAAAAAAGGGAGAGAAGAAAAGCGAGTGAAATTCAAATTTAAGCGGCTCATTGGAGCCACCGCCATTTGCATCAGCTGGGAACATAAACAAACGAAGACGGACAGGCAGGGAAGTGATAACGAGGAAAATCATCGTGACGGTGTACTAACAACCGCCTTTCCATGAACGCTTACGGGTACGATGACCAGTGAGAGAGAAAAAGAGAAGTAAATGAAATAATTGATACTCCAATGATGGTGCAAAAGAGAGAGAGAGAGAGAGAGAGAGAGAGAGAGAGAGAGAGAGAGAGAGACTGATTGGCAAGTTAATCAAATGCTACAGGTCAGGGATAAATGGATTTGAAAAAGACACAGTAAATAGAACGGTAGACGCGAATAAACAAAAAAAAATACATTATATTAAACAGTACAGTTCCTAGAGAGCGCTGCAACTTTACAGAGGAAAGGAGCAAAGAACAAGAAATGGTTTGGTGGAGTGTTAGTGAAAAATATATAAATAAATAAATAAGTGGAGGCAATGTTGACCAATAAAAGTCGTCACAGTAACAAATGGTTAACAGTTAGCAGAGTAGAACAGCCCAGGATCAGAGGTATAAAATGCTACACTGCAGTGGACGAGATTGTATGAAAGCAGATACATAATATGCTAGGTCAGTCCTGGTATTATTATGTGAGTCATGCACATGTAACCTTCTTGCAGAGGAAATAAAAACAATAAATGAGACAGAATCAGGCAGTAAGGATGGTGCAGAGGAGGAGGAGGAGGAGGAGGAAGAGGGAGAAAATGATATATCACTTATTAAGGGTAAAAGCGAGACAAAAATTCGTAAATACTTTCCATTGTCTTTTCCTTTTCCGTTTCATAATTCTCTAGATTTCAATTACGGCCCGACCTCGATGTGGACTTTTGTCCGTGACTGGAGCCTCCAACATAAAAGAAAAAAAATTCTGGAGACACCCAAAACAACGGAAGACATAGAATCTCCTGTCAGTCAACCCAGCGCTTGTGAGATAGGAAGGACGGATGAAGTGGGAAATAAAAGGTAAATACCAACACAAGATAATGTTGGAATGGAGGCAATAAGCGATGAAAAGAAGAAAACGGGAAGAACGAAAAGTCAGGTCATAAGAATGATGTATAAATTTACAAGTTTAAGTAACCTGTGCAAGCATTGCAAGAGAGGATAGTTCAGGTTCATTACTGAATGGAGGAACGATCATCCTAAACTGTGTGTACAGGGATGTACTTCTACAAAAGCCACAGCGATAGAAGCTGTGGGGAAAAATGATTTGTAGGTGGGGTAGTGAACACAGCAGGTTTTTTAATCTACATAGGTTATCAGAGTCAAGCAAGAAAAATAAAACTATGGAAGTAAATAAGCTGAGAAACTGAGCTTAAAATGAAGATGAATTATCAAACAAATGTATTCAAGAAGACACAAAAGCATAATGGGATACAAAGGTCACAAAAAGGAAACCACAAAGGAAGAAGACAGACTCGAGACTAGAAACGGATGGGAACAAATGAGTAGAGAATAACAGAACTAACAGGACTAACGGAAAGAGAACAATAAGAAACAGGGATAAAAGTAACGATAACACACCAACAAACCATTTTTGTTTAAAAGAGATGCTAATGGAATTAGCGAAAAATATAATGCACCAAAAAAACGTAAAGCACTATACAATAATAAACACTGACATTGACAAACAAGCCAGTTCCGATACGGAAATATGCGAGTCAATTAAGAGCAAGCCATGGTAAGCATTATACATGAACGTACAAAGTCTATTAACTGAAAATACCAAATTCGAAACTAAATCTATCTATGAGGATTTTCAGAAATTCGAACATACCACTCATAAATTTTACTTAAAATTGGATGAATGACATAGTAAGCAGTGAATCAGATTTAGAAGGATATGAGACCTTTAGAGCTGCTAGAAACAAATCTCCTGCGAGACATAATGAAACGTTCACAAGAAATGTGAAACACTATCAGGAAACATACCAGCCATATGAACACTCAGTATAGTAACATACGCACCATCCAATATTACTATGAAGAACTTTAGCATGACTCAAACAAATTAAATAAATAATAAGACTAACGAAAAAGAAGCGGCAATATTCTTTTCAGATTTCAATCTTGACTTGAAACATAGAATGGTCTACATTTTCCTAGTCTTGGCCCCCTATTCGTCTGATTCAT
This sequence comes from Panulirus argus, assembly GCA_038088735.1. Classification (NCBI taxonomy): domain Eukaryota; kingdom Metazoa; phylum Arthropoda; class Malacostraca; order Decapoda; family Palinuridae; genus Panulirus; species Panulirus argus. The sequence goes on along the minus strand of JAYMFT010300979.1, from coordinate 2,466 downwards.
TTAGTGCTAAAGATCTTCAGGTGTACTCCCAGTCTTCTAAGAATAACAGTTGATTGTCTTGCTGATAAAGAAAAAAAAAAATCATCCAAATTTTTTTAGCTTACTGGACTTGGCAACACTCCACACATCTGATTTGAATCCGTTGGTCTTCGAAACGGCCTCACTGCTATGTTATTGCTTAATCTTCCACAGTGAAGTGTTGTATCTACGAGATGTTTCTTGAAATGCCCGTTTCTTTTTTTTTCTGGCCCACAGAAAATCCTAGACTCAGACAAACCATTCTCTGAAGCTTACTGGTCACATTATTTGGTACACTTGCCTATATAAGAAACACTTTTCATTCGTTAATTTCCTGTTGTCTCCTTTAAACATTTCATATACGTCTTTACTCACATTATGCTTGCTATCCAAACTATCTTCTAGTTGAATGTACTTTACATGAACCTTTGCTTAAGATTCGACTTTACTGATTTTGGCAACACCACACACATTCGATTTGAAATCTCTGGTCTTCCCGCCCTAACTGTTATTTTTACTGCTGAACCTTCACAATGAAGAGATATGTTTGAGAGATGTGTGTGTGTGTGTGTGACCAGGAAGTTATTCCTCTTTTGCTTAGGGTGTGTGTATGTGTGCATACATAAAATGGAGTACAGAAACGGTGCATATATACAAAGTTAAAAGGCAGGGCAACACGAGTGTAAAACTCTCTCCCCGTAACACACAAATAGTAATCACAAAAAGTAATCATATTATCTGATTCCGTACTCATTGTAGTGCATAGTGAATGAATGAATGAAAAAAAAAACTTTATGACGTAAGAAAACTAGTATTTTGTACCACACGAGTAATCTGTGGCTCTCACCAATGTATAGTGAAGATGACGAAAAACGATACGACGCTGTATTTTGCATTCAGTATTTCTTATGCTGTGACAGCAAGGGGTCATACCCAGTTCACTACAGAGTACATATGGAAACCGTGGAACGTAAGCATATGGGTTTGTCTTAACCACACACTGAAAAGAGGAGTTGTGGAACCCTACCACGAGGCCCCGGTCTCCATCATAATCTATGAGGGCTTGTGGAACTTCGCAACACGGGCTTCTACTTCACTTGTATCGTACATTAAGAGCTTCGGAATCTAATTAAGGAACTCTCGAAAGTGGGCGCCCTCTCTTTCATCCACCACACTGCCGGACTGGAAACCTTGGAATGGCATCATACGGGTTTGTCATCCACCACAGTGCCTGTATACAACAGCTTTCGAACCCTAGCATACAGTTACAACACACGGGTATAGCAGACACGGGTGTGACTCCCACACAACCACGGACAGTTGACCCGGCCTAAAGTGCGTTTGTATCACCAGAGTCAGCAGGTGACGGCTGCACACGGAACTCATGCACATACGCTGTGTATTGCGAGGAGGGAGGGAGCGAGAGGGTCTGCCGCAAGGGCGAGGGAAAGGCTCACTGTGTTGCATGACGTAGCGAAAGCAAGCTCCAGGGGGAATTCCGGGATGCTCTCTGCCATATCAGGTCCATATCACTGTGTTGCTCCAATTTACTATACAAGAATTATATGAATTCGTATACCTCTTTATACGTCTGTACTGGTACTAAATTATTTTTTCATACTTGATCGCCGTATCCCTCGTTAGCGAGGTTGGGCCAGGAAACAGACGAAGAAAGACCCATCCACTCATAAACACACATATATACATACATGCATATATATGCACAATACATACACATACATATCAACATACACATGTATATATACATATACATGCATATGCATATACACATATACATATGTACATATTCATACTTGCTCGCTTCCATCCAGTCCTGGCGCCATCCCGCCCCACAGGATAGAGCATCGCCACCACCTGCATCAACGAGGTAGCACCAGGAAACAGGCGAAAATGGCCACATTCGCTCACACTCAGCCTCAAGCTGTCATCTGTAATGCACCGAAACCAAAAGCTCTCTATCCACATTCAGGCCCCACAGACCTTTCCATTGTATACTCTAGACGTTTAACATGCCCTGCTTAAGTCCATAAACAGCATATTGACCCCAGTATACCACATCGTTCCATTTCACTCTATTCCGTGCATGCCTTTCACCCTCCTGCAGTTCCCATTTGTTTTCTTGTCTTACGCACATTATTAACCTCCTTCTAAAACATCTTTTTATTCTCCCTAGAGTAAACCAATACTCTCTCACCCCAACTCTCATTTGCCCTCATTTTCAACCTTTGCACCTTTCTCTTGACCTCCTGCCGTTTGCTCTTAAACATCTCTCAGTCATTTGCACTCCTTCCTTGTAAGTATCTTCCAAACGGCTCTCTTTCCTCTTTCACAAACAACTTTACTTCTTCAACCCACCACTCACTACCCTTCCTAATCTGCCCACCTCCCACCTTTCTCATGCCACATGCATCTCTTGCACATTCCATC
>JAYMFT010300968.1:0-10244 GCA_038088735.1 Panulirus argus | reverse complement strand
ATATATATTTAGAAATTAAATGCATGAGTTTATTATAAACAATATGTACATAAAAGTAAGTACACACCTCAGTGGATATGCTTGTAATTGTTGAAAGATGAGGGCAAGACAACATGCCGTATGGCATCAGACTCCTTAATAACAGCATTGACGATTGCATCAATATCTTGGTGAATGGAGAGAAGAGCAAGGTTGTATGTTTGTTAATTATTGGCTACAAATGATTGTAAAGAATGACGAATGAGTGCTCAACAGTAGCAATAGAGACTGGCGTGGTCAGCAGTGTGTGGAGGATGAAGTGTTTGAGTGCGATCCATCGGTAGCAACGATAGTGTGAGGTAGGGTAGAGAGCATATAGGAACTTGATATGTCTTTATAGTGCCTTCACTTTAATATTTCTGCTGATGCTGATGATGGAAGAAGAGGCCTATATTCTTCATTAATACTTTGTCAGATATTACCTGTCAATTTGTTGATAAAGTCTGGGAGGATGCACTGACCATTCAGGCAGGATAAGGGCTTTAAGAGTTCAAATAGTCTGTCTTCAAATTGAGGGATGGTATGGTTGAGAAAAGGGAAATAGACATTGAGTCACCAACAGTCACTTAAGTTCAGATGCTTTTGTGTTTGATCTTGAGTCTGTCATTGTGCAGCACAGAAAGTTTTGAGAGACATCCACACTCTCATCAGTCTCTCATATTGTGTAGTCATAGAGGGTGTTATTCCCTTGTTTCTCCACAAGGGTCTGTGCTTGTGATGCATGGATGAGGTTGTGTACCAGTGAGATATGCTCACAGTATGATTTTCGGAATACTTTAAAAATGTCACTGGAACTATGATGAACACAGAAAAAAATATATGCACATTCATATAATGTGTACTTTACTATGTTGCCATCCATTTGTAACCAGTTGACCTAGAAAGATGTATATGGTTTCATGGAGTGAGAGGTCAAGCAACCCAAAATCCATAACTCTGGATTTTTGATGGTCCATCTTAAGTGCAACTCCTGTACCTAGTTGACCAAGAAAGTCATATTTGGTGTCATAAGGTAGATAATTGTTTATAGTCTTCCACCATCACAAACACATTTCCTTGCTTTTAGCTTTGCTCGTAAAGTTTGAAAACTTAATAATTTTTCTCATTATCTCCCTTCACCTGGTGATTTTAGTAGCAAGGAACAGGTGACCCATGAGTGTGGATGACTTGTTCCTTACTGTTGAAAGCACTGAATGAAATAAGTTGCAAAACAAATGAAGAAACTGAGTTTTTAACTTATGTTTCTTTTTGTTACTGATATTAAAATCTGCCTTCTTTCAGTGATACCTTCCCTTAGCCTCTTAGAGCCAGCTTTTTGTCCTTTGACTTGTCTATACAACCAATTTTTCTCATGGTCTAATGTTACCACCTAGTATCTAGCCTCTCCAGAAGACCTCTTTAGTGATTGCAGTCCACAGTTAGGGATATTATGATTGTCATTTTTATACTGAACACAATTTGCTCTCCAGTTTTGATGAGTTAGTGCCAGGAGCAAATGAAGAATGGTATCAATTGCACACTTACACTCTCTAACTGTCAGGTATAATGATTATTACGATCAAAATTAATTATATTATGTTTAGTAATGTTATTATTATTTACGCAGAATAAAATGTTTTGGAAGGTGGTGTAGAAGACGAGAACAAATGGAAACTTTGTTGAAGAGGACAAAAGGAGAACTGATAATAAATAGTGATGAAGTGAGGAGCAGATGGAATAAGTATTTTCAAAGACTGTTAAATGTGTTTGATGATAGAGTGGCAGAAGTAGGGTATTTAGGTTAGGGTGGTATGCAAAGTGAGAGAGTCATGGAGAATAGTTTGGTTTCAGTGTGTGTATGGATCATGGTGAGGTGCCTGAGGATTGACAAAATGCAAGGATTTGTCATTTGATGAAGGCAAAGAGGATAAAGGTGAGTGTTCATACTACAGAGGCATAAGTATTTTGAGTATACCTGGTAAGTCGTATGGGAGGGTGTTGATTGAGAGGGTGAAGGCATGTACAGAGCATCAGATTGGAGAGGAGCAGTGTGGTTTCAAAGTGTTAGAGGATGTGTGGATCAGGTGTTTGCCTTGAAGAATGTGTGTGAGAAATACTTGGAAAAACAGATGGAAATGTATGTAGCATTTATGGATCTGGAGAAGGCATATGATAGGGTTGATAGAGATGCTTTGTGGAAGGTTTTAAGATTATGTGGTGTGGGAGAAAACTGCCAAAAGCAGTGAGAAGTTTTTATCAAGGATGTAAGGCTTGTGTACGAGTAGGAAGAGAAGAAAATGAGTGGTTCTAAGTGAAGGTTGGTCTGTGGCAGGTCTGTGTGATGTCACCATGTTAGATCAGTTTGTTTATGGATGGGGTAATGAGGGAGGTAAATGCCAGAGTCTTGGAGGGAGGGGCAAGCATGCAGGCTGTGGGGGAATGAGAGGGCTTGGGAAGTGAGTCAGTTGTTGTTTGCTGATGATAAGCTCTGTTGATGGATTCAAGTGAAAAACTAGAAAAGTTGATGACTAAGAATGTAAAAAGAGAAAGTTGAATGTGAATGTTAATAAAAGCAAGATTGTTAGGTTTAGCTGTGTTGAGGGACAGGTTAGTTGGGGTGTGAGTTTGAATGGAGAAAAGATGGAGGAAGTGAAGTGTTTTAGATATCTGGGTGTGGACATGGCAGTGAATGAAGTCATAGAAGTGGAAATAAGTCATGGGGGGGGAGGGGGGCAAAGGTTCTCGGAGTGTTGAGTAATGTGTAGAAAGAGAGAAATTTATCTGGAGGGCATAAATGGGTATGTTTGAAGGAATAGTAGTCCCAACAACATTTTATGGGTGTGAGACATGGGCTGTAGATAAGGCTGTGCCGAGGAGGATGAATGTGTTAGAAACAAAATGTTTGGGGACAGTATGTGGTGTGAGGTGGTTTGATCAAGTAAATAATGAAAGGGTAAGACAGATGTATGGTAATGAAATTATTGTGGTTGCGAGAACAGAAGAGGGTGTGCAGAAATTGTTTGGTTGATGGGGAGAATGAGTGAGAAAAGGTTGACATAGAGGATATGTGTCTCAGAAGTGTAGGAAACTAGGAGAACAGGGAGACCAACTTGCAGATGGAAGGATAGAGTTAAAGAAGATTTTGAGTAATGAAGGCCTGAACATGAAGGATGGTGAAAGGCATGCACCATGCATGGGATAGAGTGAATTGGAATGATGTGTTATATTGTGGTTGACGTACTGTCAGTGGACTGAACTAAGGCTTGTGAAGTGTCCAGGGTAAACTGTGGAAAGATCTGTGGGGCCTGGTTGAGGATAGGGAGCTGTGGTTTCAGTGCATTACACATGGCAGCTAGAGAATGGATGTGAGTGGCTATGACCTTTCTTTGTCTGTTCCTTCCTGGCTTTACCTTGCTAATGTGGGAAATGGCAATTAAGTATGAAAAAATTACTACTCTTTTTATAATGAGGAGGAGAAGCTAAGAGAGTGTACATGTTAGAGGTGGAGGGGACAAGATGGGGAGACTGTGGAAGGATGGAGTTAAAAATGCCTTGAGTGATTGGGGTCTGAACTCACAGGAGGGCATGAGCTTTGAATTGGATTGATGTGGTGTATGTGAAGTGAAATGCTGTCAGTAGGCTGGTCAAGGGCACATGAAGTGGCCAGGGGAAACACTGGAGTTTGTGAGGCTTGGTTGTGGATAGGGGTCTCTCATTTCGATGCCCAATACCTAACAGCTAGAGAGTAGATGTGTGCAAATGGGGCCATTGTCCATCTGTTGTTGGTGCTGCCTCATTATGTGCGAAATGGCGAACAAGTACAAAAAAATTATTATTATTTTTATTATTATTATTATTATCATTATTATTAGAAAAGAGAGGTGTATTGGCATTACCTGTAGGGAAGGAGTGCAAATTATTGGGAGGTATATAAGAGAAGGTGGCAGGAGGTCAAAAGTAAAGGTCATGAGCTGAAACAGAGGGTAAAGGAAACATGTTATGAGAAAGTGTGGATAAATTTCAGGGAGAATGAGATGTATTCGAAGGTGAATAGTGTGTGGGGGGGGGTAACATTGAAGGGAGCAGATGTTGGAGTGGAAACAGACACAAAAGAGGTAGAAAAATATGTGTTAAGATGATAGGATAGTGGATTTGGTATGTTTATGATAAGGTGGCATGCAGAGTGAGAGAGTACTGACAAATGGTTTGGTGAGAAAAGAAAGGGTAGTGAAAGCCTTGTGTAAGATCAAGCATGGCAAAGTTGCAGGAGTGGATGGGATTGTTGTCAGCTTTCTTAAGAAAGGAGTTTACAGTGTTGTTGATTGGTTAGTAAGGCTTCTCAGTGTTAGTATTATTCAAAGTGAGGCACCAGAGAACAGAGAACAGACAGAATGCTCCTATAGTTCCTTTATTCAAAGGCGAGAGGAACAAAATTAAATTCTTGAAATCCAGAGATGCAAATCTATTGAACATGCTTGGTGAGGTATATGGGAGATTGGTGATTGAGACTGTGGTTACATGCTCACTGCATTTGATTGTGATGGCTTCAAGAGATGTAGAGTTATTTGCCTTGAATAACTTGTGTGAGAAATATATGGACAAAGAGAGTAAATTGCATGTGACATTAATAGCTCTGAAGAAAGCATATGATAGGGTTGGCAGATGGGTCTTGTGGAAGGTTTTATGAATATTATGGGTCATTTTGAAGGTGTTATAAATGTATTTAGTTAGTGAAAGTCATTAAATGCAATAAGAAGTTTTCATGAGGACACTAAGGCACATGTACGAGTATGAAGGGAGGAGGGTGAGTGGTTCTCATTGAAGATGGGTCTGTATTACTGTTATATCACCTTGCCTGTTTAATCTCTTTATGGATGTGGCGCTGAGGGAGGCAAATGTAAGGGTATTAGAACGAGGAATACAGGGGATTGGAAAGGGGATAGGTGGTGAATCAGTTGCTGTTTGCTGAAGATAGCAGCTCTTTTGGCTGATGCAAAAGAGAAACTGAAGAAGGTGGTGACAGTTTGGGAGAGTGTGTTAAAGGAGAAAGTTAAGAGTGAATGTATACAAAGGTAAGATAAAAAGATGCATCAGGGAGGTGAGACAGGATGGTTTGAAAGTAAGTCTGAATGGGGAGGATCAGGAGAAAGTGAAATGGAGTAGAGTGCTTTAGTTACCTAGGAATAAATAGACTAGGCAGTTGAATGAATCATTAGGTTTAAGTGAGTCTTAAGTTGGGAGAATGGCCTAAAGTCCTGGATGCATTAAGGATTGTGTGGAGAGGTCAGTATTCTTTAGGGCAGAGATGGGTATTTTTGAAGTTATTGTACATATGACAAAAGAAAAGAAGGGGATGGTCCTTTTAGAAATGATATGCCTGAGGACAGTATGTGTTGTGAGGTAGATTAATTGCACTTGGAATGATAGCATAATAAAGAGAGGAACTGATGAGTAGAATATGAGTGAGATAGGTGGCCACAATGGACTAAAATGGTATGGAAAATATAGAGATAAGCAGAGAGAGATTGACCAAGAGGATCTGCATGTTAGAAGTGAAGGAAGCAAGGGAAAGGTTAACACTAGTACATTCATGAGGTTGAGAGGTATGCATGGGATGGAAGAATTTGGATCAGTGTGATGAATTGTAGATGATGTTCTGTCATTTGGTTGAATCAGGGAAAATGAAGCAGTCAAGGAAACCATAAATGATCTGTGGAACTTGACTGTGGATGGGCTTTGGTTTTGGTGCATTACACAAATCAGCTAAAGAGTGGATGATAGTAAATGGGGATATTGTTTGTCTGTACTTGGTGCTTTTTATTTTATGTTGAAGGCTTCAGTCACAAACAAAAGTCCACATCAAGGCAGGGCCTTAATTGAAATACAGAGAGAATTATGAAACGGAAAAAGAAAAGACAAGGGAAAGTATTTATGAATTATTGAGGACGTGAAAGATGTGTCTTTTGAAAAGTGCCAGGTCATAATTATTAGGAAAGACATGAGAAGGTAGAGAGTTCCAAAACTTCAACGAGTGAGGAAAGAAGCAGGTATCAAAATGTTCCACCCAAGAGTTGCTGATGGCCACACAATAATCATGTGATGCAGCAGCTTGCCGAGTATTGTGTGGTCTAGCTAGTGGTGGGGGCACACAAGCAGCCAGCTCTTGGAAGCAAAAGCCAAAGTAATACATATCGAACAAGGAAAGTGAACCAGCATTGTGATGCAAGGTAAGGGGGGTCAATTTAGCAAGTTAGCCTGGGACAGGTCATAAGTCAGACTGCTTTCGACTAAATGCTGTCAAGTAAGGAAACAGAGCTAGAATCACCCCAAATGTGAGAGCAGTACTTCATACAAGGATGAATCAATCCCATGTATAAATGGAGCAACTGTTCAGAAGAGAGGAGGTTACGACATCTAAACAGGACACCCAGTTTCTTATAATGATTGACAGTTTCCCACATGTTAGGGATTTCATACTGTATCAAGAAGTGGTTGAAGACGTGTGTTAGTGCTTGGATTGCAATTGTGCAAAAACATATGTTCAAGTTTCATCTGTTTTCAGGACCTGTTGCAGAAAAGTTCTCTAAGGTTTTGACTGCACAGCTTGTATCAGTGGAAATGAAGGGTGGGTGGCCAGTTGTTTCTAGATGGATTTTAAGTAGGTTTTTCCTGACTTTCCTGTTAAGGGGACTGTTACAACAATACAGTTATTTTCATTCACTCATCCATTTAATTTTACCTGCAATCTGTTGTTTAGCCCAGTCTCAACTTCAGCTATTTGCTTTTATTATGTACACTTCACTTATGTTTAGTGTGTTTCTTTTACACATCATAAGACTCATAACTATATATATATCACTGTAATCCATACTTTTTCTGATGTATTTCATGTCAAGCACTTACTGCTGAATTTTAATCTGTGACTTGAACGTGGAATCTTCTATAAAATGAAATTAAAGTTTTCCTCATAGGATCATATGTAATTCTGTGAATTACATTTCGCTCTACTTACACAGACTGTAATAAAAGTTTTTCCTTGGTAATTCCTCTCGGACCTTACACTTAATTATCAGAATTATTGTAGTATAGTATGACACAATTTTGTTCCTAACAGCTCACTTGCACCTTTTACAGAACTACAAAATCTTGATGTCTTATTAAATCTCACCTCACAAGCTAATTATAATTGTAACTGAATCTTGAAGTTATTACCAGTATCTGATGTTTAAATACTGTATTCTCTATTATTTATACCTCTGTAAACTCATCATGACTATGTTCTTCCTCTTAAACAGATTATAAACAGCTTAAGTCCTATTCCACATAACTCACCTGTGCCTTCCAATCAGTTGTAAAGATCATTGTAATAGATTGCAGCTTAATCCATGCCTCAGAAGTTGATTTTCCCTTATGTATGTAATCTGTTCTCTGTCAGGTATAACATTTTTGTTGATATCTCTGTAAACTCATTGTGATGACTAACTCTTCCTTTAAAAGTTTTATGCCACAAAGTGGCTGGTCAAAACCCAACTAATGTACAATGCAAAGATTTTTATTGCATACTTTGAATATGAATAAATCTTAAATTGTTAACAAAAAGTTGACCAAGAATAAATCCTAAATTGTTTAAAGAAAGTTCTCTGCCTTCCACTAACAACTAAACTTATCATATCTGTATTATATCAGTTCCTTAGAATATTCTCTTATCCCTTGAAATATTCATCACCTCATAGATGTATCTTTTCAAATGAAACAAGCCTTCATCTTTCTTATGTAGGCAGTTCCCTACATATTTACCTCATTGATTAATAATTTGAAATTTTGCCAAAAACTCATCCATCATCTTGTTAAAACCTTTGCTGTTCTTTAACTGATATAAACCATCTTTTGTAGTTTTCATTCATGGCTTTATAAGCTTTGCTATAACTTCAAAATTCCACAAAATTCATAGCATTAATCAATTTCTCTTCTCTTAATCTCATTCTCATCTCTTTTACATCACTACCTAGTGCAATTTCTTGATTTCCACATTTAGTGTTCACGCTACCTCCTAAATTTTGTACTGTTCCTATTTTTCTTAACTGTCTCTACTATAACTCACCTTTTTAATACAGTAAAATTTTTTTGGGACAACAGTCATTTTGCATTTCAACTGGTAGATACCCTGTCAGATACTTACATTGTTTAACTTCACAACTTTATTGTATTGTTTTTGCTTACTCATCTACACAGCATGAACCTACTTGTTTCAACCAGATGAAAAGACAGATAATCCATAAACTCTTTCCCTTATTATGTTTTTTGTTTCCCATCTAGCACCTTCCATAAGCTTTATTGGCAGGATAATAATAATCATAATAATAAAAATTATCTTTTCTATTGAGAGGAAATGTGAATAGAAGTAAAGTTATTAGGTGTAGCAGAGTTGAAGGACAGGTTAGTTGGGATGTGAGTTTGAATGGAAAGAAATTGGAGAAATTGTTTGGTATACATGCAAATGGACATGGTAGTGAATGGAATCACAAAAGCGAAAATATGGACATGGTAGTGAATGGAATCACAGAAGCGAAAATATGTCTATATAGGGTGAATGAGGGGGTGATGGTTCTCGGAATACTGAAGAATGTGCTGAAAGAGAGATTCGTTATCTGGGAGGGCAAAAATACTTATAGTAGTCCCAATATTATTATATGAATGTGAGGCATGGGCTATAGATAGGATTGTGCAAAGGAGGGTGGGTGCAGTGGAAGTGAAATGTTTGAGGTCTGGTAATAAAAAGAGTGGTTTAAAGAGCTGAAAAGGGAGTGCTGAAATGGTTTGGACATATAGGGAGAATGAGAGAGGAAAGGTTGACAAAGAGGATATATTTGTCAGAATTGGAGGGAACAAGGATAACAGGGAGACCAAATTGGAGATGGAAGGTTGAAGTGAAAAATATTTTTAGCAGTCGGGGCCTGAACATGCAGGAGAGGAAAGGCATTGCACAGGATAGAGTGAATTGGAATGTTGTGTTACACAGGGGTTCACATGTTGTCAGTGGACTGAACTAGGGCATTTTAAGCGTTGGGGGTAAACCAAAGAAAGGTTTGTAGGGCCTGGATGTGGATAGACAGCTGTGGTTTTGGTGCATTACACATAACAGCTAGAGAAATTTTTGTGAATGACTCTAGGTTGACAACCGGCCATGAAATTGGTCAACCACCTTTATTTTTTTTTGTTGGTGCTTTGGAGGTTGACATCAATAACTTTTGTAAGAGAAATTGTTTGGGATAATGTCAAATACTTTGTTGATGTTTATTGCCACTACTTCTGTGCAGGGGGAGGATTGTAGTCAATTGAAGTCTTCTAGGCTATGTTTTGTGTAGTCTGTTTTGGGTGGTATAGGAGGATTGTAGTCAATTGAAGTCTTCTAGGTTATGTTTTGTGTAGTCTGTTTTGGGTGGTGTAGTGGTGGAGTGGTTGGGTCTAAAGCCATGTTATGTAGGTAAGAGTAGGATATTTTGCTTGTTCCTCTGTGGATCAGTTATTAAAAGATGTTGGATGTGGAAAAAAGAAGTTATATGTGTTTATACTGCATATTTTTCATAATTGTTCACCATTTCCTGCAGTATAAGTAGGTAATAGATTACAAGTGTAAGGCAATATTATGTTAAGAGAAATAAATTAAGCTGTAACCCAAATCAATATCGGTGATATTTCAAACTGAGGGAAACGCACAGGTGGGTTATATGGGATAGAACCTAAGTTAGAACACATTATAATCTGTGTAAGATGTGGAACATAGTCATGCTGAGTTTATAGAGGTATATTTTTGTACTTAGTAATGTAGTTACATATTACGTACCAGTATTGAATTGAAGATTCAGTTATTCGTAATTAGCCTGTGAGAAAAAATATTCAATAAGTCATCATGATTTTGTAGCTATGTATAAAGTGCAAATGAGCTGTAAGGAACAAAATTGTTGTATGAGGCTACAATAATTCTAATAATTAAGTATGCAACACAAAAGTAAACTGAACAGCTAAAAATGAACTTCAGTGTCACTTTTTAGCCTTTTGTGCCTCACTCTTAACAGGCTACTGGCAGAAGGCAGGTCTAGTGCAGAAACTCTGTTGTCATGGCCACCCTCTTAAGTTCCAGAAGGTAACAGAATGTGTGTGAGAAATACTTAGATAAACAGTTAGATTTGTACGTAGCATTTATGGACCTGGAGAAGGCGTATGAT
>JAYMFT010300957.1:0-10244 GCA_038088735.1 Panulirus argus | reverse complement strand
ACTCGCTCAGGCGAACCGTCAGTCATAAACAGCACTTGGAATGTAGCTATAATAGCAGGTGGAAAGAGAGAGAGAGAAAGAGAGAGAGAGAGAGAGAGACTGCATGTGCATGTGCACATGATAGCTAAGGAGTGCCAGAACATTTGACAGGAATGGATCAATGGTGTAAGATCAGGCTTCTTTGATGTATTAGAGAATACAGATAGCAGAGCGAAAGGTATGGAAATTTTGATGAAAGATGAATGGCTTGAGCTGCTTGTTTGTAAATGTGTGGGCGTATGTTAATATGTACAAACTTTATGTGTGATGGGTGTATCATTACCAGTAGTTGCATATGTATCACATATTGACAAAAAAGTGGAGATTAAGGTAATTTAAGAGAACTAGAAGGAGCAGTTAAGATATAGCTGTCATAACTTCTCACCATACATCAGAACACTATACTGTACAGCCTCATTGACATAACTCGTCCTTGCTTCATTCTAATTTTCAGTGCTTGATGATAATCTAATACTTCTCACTTTCTAATAAACATGAAGACATCCCTACAGTCTTAATACCATCCACATTCTTGCCTTAACTAATTATGTGACTCGTGTGTATATAACAGCTGTATACATGCTTTGTTCTCACAAAATCAGCATTTTGTCAATATGTCAGGACAACTGTATGTGCTTGAGGGGATCCAAAAGTATTCTGGATAAGGTTGTGTTTTGAAGGCACAGTTTTAGTTTGTACTTTTCTGTATTTTCACATACTTTTAGTTTGATCATTCACATAGTATGATGAATAGCCAATGTAATTTAGGTTTTGCTAGCATCTTTTATTAAAAATTTTCTGAATGTGATTCAGTAAAAAGACTTGGATAGTTGTTCTTTTAAACTTTAATATTACAGAAAATAGATGAACTGACTTTGTGTTCTCTCACCAAACTTGTTTCTCATTTTTCTCCAGTTGCATACAGATGTCTGTTTTCTAAAGAAGTGTTTTTCCAAATCACATTTCACTCCTTTGCCAAAAGAACTGACCACTGGTGGATGTAGAAAATACCCAAAGATAAAGTCATCACACATGATGAGCGTGAACCACTGTGGTTGCAGGTAGCAAGTGAAGCATAGTAAACAGTGCTGCTAATAGGTGGCATAGGGAACTACTGTGGTTGCCTGACTTCTAAGAAGCTTTAAAATCAGGCCCAAAACATGCTGGATAAAATCATATTGATACTATTTCTATAATCTGCACTTATTTTGGGAGATAATAAAATCATATTGATACTATTTCTATAATCTGCACTTATTTTGGGAGATATAAGAAATTCTAGTTACAAAACCTTCATTTGTGTGTGATAAGTAAAACCCACTACACATGTGCCTTTGGTACACATGAGCCAAGAATCATACTGATACACTCTTGATGTTTGAAAGAAAACAATTCACATGTGTAATAATCAATGATTATTTATTAATGATGATCGGTAATTTAAGCTATTCACTGATGTTTTTAAACTGTAATAAAACCCTCAAAGAATGTGTATTTTCTTTCTAATAAAACTTTTCATGTTAATGGTCTGCAAAGTTTGTAAATTTTTTTTTTTACAGCATAAGTAAGAGTTGATGGACAAAGTCAAGACTGTAACATAAGTTTTGTATGATTACATTGCAGGTGAAAGCTTCAGGAAATGTTGTACTATTGGCAGGATCTGGTAGCTACTATTAAGCCACCTGAAGTTTTCAAAACCGTATGAAATATCAAACTTTGAACATATATTACTATAATTATTGAAAGAAACAAGCAGTATGGCTTGCATATATGATTTAATGAAAATTAGTATACTGCACAGTCCCCTATCAAATGATGGCATCCTTCCTGATCAATGAAAAATACAATATTTTCAGTCGAGACAAACAACAGAAAAATAATCAGGGGCCATTCAAATACTGCCCAGTATGATTGATGTCAGCAATCAGCATACCTGGAGACCTTTGTAGAAGCATTCCTTTCTACCAAAATTTTTTTAAATTTTATAACTAATTCAGTGGATGATAATGCTAAGTATAGTACAGTATAAAATTCCATAAATATAAATATCCTTGAATGAAAAATTATAAGAACAAATGTGGCAAAAGTCACCATATTTAAACAATAAACCTTGTGAAAATACTAATACATTGCAATTCTTTAATGGTTTAAAAGAGAGTGAAAATTAATCGCAGTATTAATCACAGTCCCTACTTTGCTCACCTCCATTTCTAAAAATGTTTACATTTTTAACATGATTTTGTCATTCACAGAAGAGCTCTTCAAGTAGAAATTTCCTTATAAATGAATATATTCTTACCCACAACTTCCATGTATGCTTCTCCTTTTTCTTTCACTCTCACATTAGCTCCAACATAAGGGAATTAAGTACTGAGTTTAAAGAATGTTATTTTGTAATGGTAAACCCACTTTAAACCCAGAAAGTGACCCACACATTACAACCTGAGGGTATTTTTTCCTGTTGTGATTTGGCAGGTTTTCATCAACATCTATTCTTCATGGTTAATACTTTAATTAAATCAGCCTGTGTAACTACTATATTTCACTTGTCCTTGAAATTTATAATTAAAAATATTTATAACTTAAGTGTAGGTAAGCTACTGACATTATTTGATAAAATTTGATTTACAGCTGGTAACAAACTATCTGTTATTCCATATGTTTCTAGAAAGTGAATGCTATACTGTTTAAATCATATCTTTGAGGGGATTGTGCTATAAGTTATGTCACCAAAGTACATTACTTCTATTAGAAAAAACTTTAGTAAAGGCTTCTACTGTAAGAATTAGGTATCTTAAAAAAAATAGATGTCATGAAAGCAGTGACATAAAATTCATGGAAATAATAGTTAACACATACAAAAGTCAATATTCTGTAACATAATTCGGTGCATTAATTACTGTATGTAAATACAATTACTGATTACTAGTATCTTCTCCCCATACTGTAAATGGGGAAGTACATGGAAAATTTCCTAGAAAATCTTTCCTATCAGCAAACAACAAGAACTAAATGTTAACGGCACAATATTTTCCAATTTCACAAGATGGTTTAATTTTCATATAAAGTATTTACCACTTACATGTACTATGAAAGAAGCACGAGGGAAAAATGGAGAAAGAGTGAGAGTAGAAGTAGGGAAAACAGATGTAAAGAGGGGTTAAAATATACTTAAGGATAATGTGAGAGGTGATATGAGAGCCAAGCCACTAGGTAGGCTGCATTATGACTGTCATCAAATAAAAACAAAAATGAAGAGGATAGAGAGTATCTCTCCAATGATCTACAATCCATGGGTAACTAAGACTAATCAGTTCTTTTACCTAGCAAATAATAAGACATAAAAGAAGACTCCATATTAAAATAAGTAGTGGGTACCATAGGCCATTAATATCTCAACTGCCATACAGTTGTCTAAAAATAAGTGGTTTATATCCCCATCTGAAAATGAGTAATTACATATTAGTGAAAACTATATGTGAGAGCAGAGATCGTTGTCATATGAACTTATTTTTCATGTCCAGACAAAAATTTACATACTGTGTATCAGCAAGCTTCTGTTTGACCTTTTTCTGAGGTTCATTAAATACTGTCGCATCTTCCAGTCCCATTTCTAACTTGTTCCCTATTTCTACACTCTTACCACCAGTTCCAACTTCCTTGTCTGCTCCAACCTGCAAAAGAATTACTGTAGCTGATAAATAGTACCCTATAAGAAATGAAGAAAAAAGGAATTAATATTCTAACCTCATGAAATAGCTTGTTATATATTCAACTTTTACCATGGCATTCATAAAACACTGATGCAATTCAAATTCTACCACCTTTCTTTCCAGCTGGAATACTGTGCATGACAATTTTTTATTTTTATGCATACATCTAAATTTCTATCAGTTAAGTCAAGAATTACCTTACAGCCATGGTCGTTATGCAAATTTTAATAATTCTTTCACTAACTTAGAAATACTGTTCTTGAGTTTCTTGTACCTATGATGTACTAGGTTATATAATGAGGTTATGCAGAGAGAATCCTGGAAATATGATATATAGCTTAATGGACATCTTAATGTTTGCAGTTCATGAGATAAATAGTTTGCATGGGACAGAGGTGACAAAGTAAATCACAGCAAACAGCAATATGATTTTTTTTTAAATATATACATAATAACATGGAAAGGTCTATGGGGCCAGGTTTTGGATAGATAAAAGGGGAACTGCAGTTTCAGTGCATTGCACAAGAGAGCTAGAAATTGGATGTGAGCAAACGTGGCCTTTATTCATGTTCCTTGTGCTGTCTCACTAATGCAGAACATGGTGGACAAGTATGAAAGATGTAACTTCCTTCATTATATCCATATTTTGTATGATTTTTTTTTTTCATACATATTCGCCATTTCCTGCTTTAGCGAATTAGTGTTAAGAACAGAGGACCGAGTCTTAGAGGGATAATCCTCTCTTGGCCCCCTACTCTGTTCTTTCTTTTGGAAAAGTAATTCATCTCACCATTATAAGAAACTCACACCTTGATAAGTCACTTGCTGGTTTCTGATATCTACTTGTTCATTAAATTTTATGAACAGCATAGCTGGTTTTAAAACTAGTTTACTATTTGGATATTCTTTATGTAAGAACTGCCTTTGTAAATAATTCAATGAAAAAATGATCCTTCATATTACTTTGCTATCACAAAACTTATTTTCCCACCTTTTTCAGGGTATTACACTTACTGTGAGTTGGACAATAAAATCTTTGTCATTTGACCTCAAAAAAATTATAGATTATAGGAGAAAACTTCCATGAATTCATAAGCTAAATAAGTACAGCACAGCATAATATACAACATACCAATAAAGAACATGGAGTCACGTTTGTTCACTTATTTGAGAGAATGGCATTCATAAGATGCCTTCACCAATCCAAATGTACCTTTCTTGATGACATATTTTTTAATCACTTGCAGGTACCAGTGATCAGAACAGATATCCATCTACTAAGAAAATGATCTGAGACCAATATTCTAGTTCAAGGAAGCATTTAGGACTACAGAGACTCACTTGTAAAGAGAACATGTTAAGATGGCATCTAATGAAGTACCATAAGGCCTGTTGTGTAATAAGAACTAGATTTGATAATCTTTGTTTCATAAATAGATAGCAAAATTATCTCCTCAATATAGTAATGTTACTTTGCATCCAAAAAGGAAATTAAGCATCGATTAGCATCCTGGTCACAAAGTTTGGCAAAAACAAATTAACTAAAACAACCTGCAAAGTCAATGTTATCTAACCAAAAAGAGTACAGTACCTCTAGTGGATTCCTCCCAAACCATAAATTCAAAGCATTTCTATCAACTCTTACATATACTTTCTCTAGACCCATTAATGTCACATAAATTCTTCTAATCAAGTATTTCTTACAAAAATCTTTAACAGCAAACACCTGATGTGCACATCTGCCATGCCTGAAACAACATTGTTACACCCACTCAACAAGCTCATATCTCTGAAATGTGAGAATTTACTCTTGTCTCCTTAGCCATTTATATAATGGCACTAAACAGACATTTTCCCGATGTTTATTAATTTAGAATTAACCCAGGACCAATTTTTATGAGAGTCCTAATGTTACCCAGGACCTCTTCCTAAAGGCTCCCCCAGCCTAAGACTATTCTGCTTCCAGCGGCAGGGAAATGTAAACTCCTTTGGAGTGAGGGGTTCTTTGGTGGGACTGTACTTCCAGTGATACAGCTTCATCAAAGGTGAATTTTCACTCATGGTGTAACCTCAAGCAGACTGGGTACAGTAACACCTTCTTCCATTAAACATGACAGCTAGGAAGTAGATGTGTGCAAAGGAGGCCGTTTCTTCATCTGTTCCTAACACTACCTCACTAACATAGGTAATGTTATCTAGTTAGTGTATTTATGAGAAATAAAAGTATATTTTTATTTTTGCATAGTTGATCACTGTTTCCAGCATTACCAAGGTAGCACCAGGACCTGAAAATGAAATGGCTTCATTTGCTCACATCCATTACCCGGCTTTCATGTATAATGCATTGAAACCACAGCCTCCTTTCCACAACCAGGTCCAACAGATCTTTACATGATTTACCCCAGCCACTTTATCTACCCTGGTTCAGTCCATTAACATCACATCATCCTCTGTATGCCGTATTGTTCCAATTCATTTCATCCCTTGCACATCCTCCTGCAAGTTCAGGCCCCTAACACTCAGTAACTTTTTATCCCCATCCATCCATTTCCAATTTGGTCTTCCTTTTCTTGTCCCCTCCACGTATGACACGCTAATCCTCTTTGTCAATCTTTTATCACTCATTCCCTCCATATGTCCAAACCATTTCAGCACACCTGGCATTACTGGACTCAGTTTGCAAGAGGTTACACTGCAAGTTTGTAACATTAAAGTAAAATCTCATCTTCTCATTCTAGAGGAATCCATTTTTTCCTTGCTACTGATTGTGGTGCAGCCATGAAGCTGCAGGATCCCCTGAAAGGGTCCTGGGTTTACATATCAATAAAAATTTATTCCGAACTGCCTCTTCCACTTTATCAAGGCGTAAGTATATTTACGTTGCAACATCACTTTAGTTACCTTAGAAATAAAATATTCTCAAATGATGTAATCCTCAGATTGAACTGTTTCTCAATGTTCATAACATCTTTTTCAAATATTTTCATTCTCCCCCTTATGTACATTTTTTTCACATTCTTATTTTGGAGCAAAAAATATCTTGTGCACCATCATGTTACCCACTAACAAGTAAATCTTATTTATTAATATTCTGAGTACAACCATGTTCCAAGAAAGGGTGTGGAGCTCAGTCAAAAAGTGTGCATTTTCCTTAACCAACCTGGAGGGTTAAATGACAAGCTATGAAAATTTTAATTAAACACTAGAAAGAGAGATTCAAAACAAAAAGGGTAAAAAAATTAATTTCTTTCATCAGTTATATTGTCAGTAATTCACAACTTTAAACCATTTTTAAAATTTAAGAAATCCAAGTGAAATAACCTTTTATAAACTGTTCTACAGATTCTAGTCCCAAAACTTGAAAACCAAGGTATGTTAACATGCTTTCAAAATAAATTAGACATAAAAGAAAATTTAAAAAGTAAAAATCATTAAATATGACAAAAAGGTCCAACTAAAATTAACAAACAAGGCTCTTAAAGTGTATTTTGGAGAACAAACACAGTATTTACTGTAAAATATGCAATGTAGCAATATCAACTTTAAATACATCAACAGCTTTTAAACGTTGCTCTGCCCCAGATTAAAGCTTCATGAAATAGTGTACTGACAATAAGTGGGAAGCTAAACAGCACCGCACACAGTAAAAGACAAAAGGAAATAGGCAGTACATTAAAATGCCTCTATAAAAGCTATCCTTTACAGACTCATCATAATAAATCTACATTTGTTTCATGTAACTAACCTCATTGCATTACCATAGCAAACCTGTCCAGATGACATTAAAATATCAACTAAAAGACAGAAAGCGATAACACTTAAAATGTTACAATCATTTGCAGTAAGGATAGAAAGGCAATAAAACTTCTTACAGTACGACAAACTTTTGAATTCAATATCTTGATTCATTCCAAAACTGTAATAATCTTGTACAATAACCATTAGATAATTCTACCACATAAAAACTGTCTCAGCCAGACTTAAAAAAAAGCTAATGTGCTGAACAGTTTTGTTAGTTGAAGTAATAAACCTTATAATCAGTTAAAACAATTACTTAGTGCCCCATGCCAAAGCAATTATAGCTGATTTAAGTTTAAGTACGTTTATTGTCCTTTGTAATACTAACTTTCCTACTTTCTTTAACACTTTTTTTCTTTCTTTAACACTTTTTACAATCATCCACTCTAACCTAATAATCACAAATGCAACTCCTCTTTCTCCTTCAACCTTTGTTTCTTGTATTCAATTAATTCAGTAGTTAATATACATTTTGCATGTACTACATTATAAAGACCAAATCAAAACTGCAGTTTTTTTCCACCTGCCATGTGGTAGGTAGAAAACTAGTCAAAGGATATTCTTGCCAACAAAATTGTAATAAACCTTATACAACTACTCAAGTATTCAGTTAAAGTGAAAATTATACTGTTTAAATCATTTCATGAGTAAGGTATAAGCAACTTCTTTGTTGATCATTTAAGGTTAAGTACATGTATTCATAAATATCTGAAATAAATGCATTTTGTGCAGACATTAAACAAGTGTCTTGAAGGAGATAATATTCTGCAGCACATAAATCTATGTGTTATTATGAAAGCTTCCAGTACAAGGAAGTGGCTATTTACTAAAATTATGAGCCACTAAGTTTTATTCATTGCACACACAAGCACCATATTAAGTGAAAATAAAGCCTTACCAAACCCCATTATTAATTACACTCTCACAAAGCTTTATCTTATAAAAGGCATTAATATCACATCCATGTCACAACTATTAATAAAACACACTTAAATTGATCACTTAAAATTATCTGCTGCATACACAGCCATGATCATTAGCAGCCCTAAACCAAAACTCTTCAATTAACCCGTTCAAGACAACACTTTTGATGGTATGTCACATGACCCAGTACAAAGAAATATATGCAAAAGCTTTGCTTTCAAGTGTTACAGTGGTCACTGACAATAATTTCATTACCAAGAAGTATGCTTGTAAATGCAGGATGCTACCTAAAATTTACCCACTCTCACTTTAATAACATCTGGGGTGGTCTTTGAAATTAATGAAATATAAAGTCATGGGTCTATCATGTACCAAAACTCCCCTAGGTAAGTATGTTCTAATTCAGATATTGGCAATGCTTAAGAACACCCTCCAACATCTGAGATGCCATAAACTTATCACCCCTGCCTGTGGCAGATGGGCATTAATACCAGTCTCACCAAAGGGGTGACATAAACTACAATAAATCTTAAGTCTTGAACAAGCTGGATGAACTGTAAAGAAGAGTTTGGAAAACAAGTTGAACCTCCCTAAACTGGTATTCCAAGAGTGGGCACTTTTAAGAAATCAATTGTGTGGAAAACCATTTGTGGACCAGCCACTTAGTGTGATATATGTTCCTCCCTCACCAGTTTCCTGCCATATTTGAGAACACATGTCAGCAGGCCTTAGCGATCTTTGTCAGTTTATTGAGGTACTGCCCTAAATTTACCATTAAGTAATGTATATCAAGTAATGTATCAAAAAATCCAGCAAGCAGCCCTCTTCACAGAAAAAGCAACAATTACTGTCTATTGTGAAGAAAATGGAAATAAAGCAGAGGCTGAACAGGGGAGCTTCCATAAGGCATTTGTGTGCACTATACAATGTTAGCTCCTCCACAGCGTATATGAAGATGCAGACAGAGAAGTTACATAAGTTTTAGGGCTGAAAAGGAGATGAAATTATGACCAACAGACATACAATGAAGCAGAGTAAGAGTAATGACCTTACTGTTGCCCATATAAAGTAATTCAAGGTTCACCACAGTGGTGTTGCCTTGACTGCAAATGTTAACTAAACAAACTAAAGTACCCCATCAGCAACTAAGTCTTGACTTTTGAGTGTCAATATTCTCACGGCTGGTTTAATAAATTTAATAAGCAACATAGCATTAGTTTGTATTCCTGCCTGTGGTGAAGAAAGTTCAACCAACACTAAGGCAGCTGCTACGTTCACTTATGTAGATGAGTTTGCTAAGTTAGACATATGAGTTGCCCACTGATCATGTACACAGTACAAATGTGATTGCACTGTTTTGGCACTGTATACCCAGGAAAACAAGGACCTCTGTGTTGCTGAATATGACACATTCACAGGCTGCCAAGGGTCAAGTCCACATTGGTTCGAATCCAGGGTCTGGCAGCTGGTCCACAGTTACCAAAGCTGTTCATCCTCTCCAAGGGGTTGAGCAATAAAATGGGAACCTGGCTTAGGGATAGGGGAGAAAGAATACTTCATACGTATTCCCTGCCTGTCGTAAAAGGTGACTAAGAGGGGAGGGAGCGGGGGGGCTGGAAATCCTCCCCTCCAGTTTCTGCTTTTCCCAAAAAAAGAACTGAGAAGGGGCCAAGTAAGGATTTTCTCTCTATGGCTCAGTCCTCTGTTCTTCATGCTACCTCGCTAACATGGGAAAAGGCGAATATGTATGAAAAAGAAAAAAGAATGAAT
>JAYMFT010300946.1:0-10245 GCA_038088735.1 Panulirus argus | reverse complement strand
GTAGTACAAGTGAACCTGACATGTCATGAAGTTTAACATCAACTCACTAGAGCGTCTCGGTTTTTTGGCTTCCCATTTCGCACACTTCTCTTGTTACGAATGAGATAAAAACCTGTTATATATAAATACTAATATTGCATGTTTTCCTTTCAGCGTATCAAGAGAGCGAATCAGAAGAACACCTTGCCAACATAAACAATGGGAGAATCCCCGAAGCTGTTCCTACTGCTGCAGCTGCTGCTGGTTTGCTGCTGCTGCTGCTCTAGTGAGTTGATGTTAAACTTCATGACATGTCAGGTTCACTTGTACTACCACCTGTGTACAACACTTACGGTGTTGATTGGGCTCTGCTGATTTGAAGTACGTCTTATGTACAGATGGTACGTGTAAACTAAGTTTTGTAAGTTTTCAGTCTTCATGGCAAGATCTGTGTACTGTTGACAGGTCCTGCGTATCAATGGTATTCCCTTTGTACTCGAGGCAACCTCGACATGCTCATAACTGATCATGAGCTTTCATGGTAGATTATTTCTCTTACTACACCTGGTGGACACACTACAGGTAGGTCCATGAGTCAGCCTGTCTGTGGTCTTGGTCGATCACATGATCAACAACAGTTGCCGGGATTCCTAGAACAGTGACGGCGTGCCTTGTGTTCCCAGGGCAGACACTAGGGTCTCCGTGTGCGTCCAGTAGCGTCCCTCGTTTTCTTTCTTACTCCAAAGTGGGACGTGTGTGTTTACATCTTCATGGTGAGGCATGAAAGCTTACGCTTTCATTGTGGGACGTGTATGCTTACGTGTTCATGGTGGGACGTGTGTGCTTACGTGTTCATGGTGGAATGTATGGGCTTACGTGTTCATGGTGGGACGTGTATGCTTACATGTTCATAGTGGGATGTGTGTGCTTACGTGTTCATGGTGGAATGTGTGTGCTTACGTGTTCATGGTGGGGCCTGTGTGCTAACGTGTTATGGTGGGATGTGTGTGCTTACGTGTTCATGGTGGGACGTGTGTGTTTACGTGTTCATGGTGGGACGTGTTTGCTTACGTGTTCATGGTGGGACGTGTGTGCTTACGTGTTCATGGTGAGACGTGTGTGCTTACAGATTCATGGTGGGACGTGTGTGCTTACGTGTTCATGGTGGGACGTGTGTGCTTACGTGTTCATGGTGGGGGTGTGTGTGCTTACGTGTTCATGGTTGGATGTGTGTGCTTACGTGTTCATGGTGGGGCGTGTGTGCTAACGTATTCATGGTGGGACGTGTGTGCTAACGTGTTCATGGTGGGACGTGTATGCTTACATGTTCATAGTGGGATGTGTGTGCTTACGTGTTCATGGTGGGGCGTGTGTGCTAACGTTTTCATGGTGGGACGTGTGTGCTAACGTGTTCATGGTAGGACGTGTGTGCTTACGTGTTCATGGTGGGACGTGTGTGCTTAAGTGTTCATGGTGGATCTTGTATGCTTACGTGTTCATGGTGGGATGTGTGTGCTTACGTGTTCATGGTGGGACGTGTGTGCTTACGTGTTCATGGTGGGATGTGTGTGCTTACGTGTTCGTGGTGGGACGTGTATGCTTGCATGTTCATGGTGGGACGTGCGTGCTTAAGTGTTCATGGTGGGATATGTGTGCTTACGTGTTCATGGTGGGACGTGTTTGCTTAGTGGTCATGGTGGGATATGTGTGCTTACGTGTTCATGTTGGGTGGGATGTGTGTGCTTACGTGTTCATGGTGGGACATGTGTGCCTAAGTGTTCATGGTGGAATGTGTGTGCTTACAGATTCATGGTGGGACGTGTATGCTTGTGTGTTCATGGTGGGACGTGTGTGCTTGCGTGTTCATGGTGGGGCTTGTGTGCTTACGTGTTCATGGTGGGACGTGTATGCTTACGTGTTCATGGTGGGATTTGTGTGCTTACGTGTTCATGGTGGAATGTGTGTGCTTACGTGTTCATGGTGGGGCGTGAAAACTTACGTTTTCATTGTGGGACGTGTATGCTTACGTGTTCATGGTGGGACGTGTGTGCTTACGTGTTCATGGTGGAATGTGTGTGCTTACGTGTTCATGGAGGGATGTGTGTGCTTACGTGTTCATGGTGGGATGTGTGTGCTTACGTGTTCATGATGGGGCGTGAAAGCTCACGTTTTCATTGTGGGACGTGTATGCTTACGTGTTCATGGCGGGGCGTGTGTGCTTACGTGTTCATGGTGGAATGTGTGTGCTTACGTGTTCATGGTGGAACATGTATGCTTTCGTGTTCATGGTGGGATGTGTGTGTTTACGTGTTCATGGTGGAATGTGTGTGCTTACGTGTTCATGGTGAGGCGTGAAAGCTTACGTTTTTATGGTGGGACGTGTATGCTTACGTGTTCGTGGTGGGACGTGTGTGCTTACGTGTTTGTGGTGGGATGTGTGTGCTTACGTGTTCATGGTGGGACGTGTATGCTTACGTGTTCATATTGGGATGTGTGTGCTTACGTGTTCATGGTGGGATGTGTGTGTTTACGTGTTCATGGTGGGACGTGTATGCTTACGTGTTATGGTGGGATGTGTGTGCTTACGTGTTATGGTGGGATGTGTGTGCTTACGTGTTCATGGTGGGGCGTGTGTGCTTACGTGTTCGTGGTGGGACGTGTGTGCTTACGTGTTCATGGTTGGACGTGTATGCTTGCGTGTTCATGGTGGGACGTGTGTGCTTACGTGTTCATGGTGGGATATGTGTGCTTACGTGTTCATGGTGGGGCGTGTGTGCTTACGTGTTCATAGTAGGACGTGTATGCTTACGTGTTCATGGTGGGATGTGTGTGCTTACGTGTTCATGGTGGGACATGTGTGCTTAAGTGTTCATGGTGGATCGTGTATGCTTACGTGTTCATGGTGGGATGTGTGTGCTTACGTGTTCATGGTGGGACGTGTTTGCTTACGTGTTCATGGTGGGATGTGTATGCTTACGTGTTCATGGTGGGACGTGTATGTTTACATGTTCATGGTGGGATGTGTGTGCTTACGTGTTCATGTTGGGTGGGACGTGTGTGCTTACGTGTTGATGGTGGGACGTGTGTGCTTACGTGTTCATGGTTGGATGTGTGTGCTTACATGTTCATGGTGGGACGTGTGTGCTTACGTTTTCATGGTAGGACGTGTATGCTTGTGTGTTCATGGTGGGACTTGTGTGCTTACGTGTTCATGGTGGGATGTGTGTGCTAACGTGTTCATGGTGGGATGTGTGTGCTTACGCGTTCATGGTGGGACGTGTGTGCTTACGTGTTCATGTGGGATATGTGTGCTTACGTGTTCATGGTAGGACGTGTATGCTTACGTGTTCATGGTGGGACGTGTGTGCTTACGTGTTCATGGTGGAACGTGTATGCTTACGTGTTCATGGAGGGACGTGTGTGCTTAAGTGTTCATGGTTAGACGTGTATGCTTGCGTGTTCATGGTGGGACGTGTGTGCTTGCGTGTTTATGGTGGGATATGTGTGCTTACATGTTCATGGTGGGATTGTATGGTTACGTGTTCATGGTGGAATGTGTGTGCTTACGTGTTCATGTTGGTTGGGACGTGTGTGCTTACGTGTTCATGGTGGGACGTGTGCGCTTACGTGTTCATGGTGGGATCTGTGTGCTTACATGTTCATGGCGGGACGTGTGTGCTTACGTGTTCATGATGGGACGTGTGTACTTACGTGTTCATGGTGGGTCGTGTGTGCTTACGTGTTCATGGTGGGACGTGTATGCTTACGTGTTCATGGTGGGATGTGTGTGCTTACGAGTTCATGATGGGACGTGTGTGCTTACGTGTTCATGGTGGGGCGCGTATGCTTACGTGTTCGTGGTGGGACGTGTATGCTTACGTGTTCATGGTAGGATGTGTGTGCTTACGTGTTCATGATGGGATGTGTGTGCTTACGTGTTCATGGTGGGGCATGTATGCTTACGTGTTCATGGTGGGATGTGTATGCTTACATGTTCATGGTGGGTTGTGTGTGCTTACGTGTTCATGGTGGGACGTGTGTGCTTATGTGTTCCTGGTGAGGCTTGTATGTTTACGTGTTCATGTTGGGAAGTGTACGCTTACGTGTTCATGGTGGGATATGTGTGCTTACGTGTTCATGGATGGACGTGTGTGCTAACACTTTCATGGGGGGACGTGTATGCTTACTTGTTCATGTTGGGAAGTGTGTACTTACGTGTTCATGGTTGGACCTGTATGCTTACGTGCTCATGGTGGGGCGTGTATACTTACGTGTTCATGGTGGGATGTGTGTGCTTACCTGTTCATAGTGGAACGTGTGTGCTTACGTGTTCGTGGTGTGGCGTGTATGCTTACGTGTTCATGGTGGGACGTGTATGCTTACGTGTTCATGTTAGGATGTGTGTGCTTACGTGTTCATGGTGGGGCGTGTATGATTACATGTTCATGGTGGGATATGTATGCTTACGTGTTCATGGTGAGATGTGTGTGCTTACGTGTTCATGGTGGGGCGTGTGTGCTAACGTGTTCATGTTGGGACGTGTGTGCTTACGTGTTCATGGTGTGGCATGTGTGCTTACGTGTTCATTGTGGGATGTGTATGCTTACGTGTTCATGGTTGTACGTTTGTGCTTACGTGTTCATGGCGGGGCGTGTATGCTTACGTGTTCATGGTGGGATGTGTATGCTTACGTGTTCATGGTGGGATGTGTGCGCTTATGTGTTCATGGTGGGACGTGTATACTAACGCTTTCATGGTGGGACGTGTATGCTTACGTGTTCATGGTGGGATGTGTGTGCTTACATGTTCATGGTGGGATGTGTGTGCTTACGTGTTCATGGTTGGATGTGTATGCTTACGTGTTCATCGTGGGGCGTGTGTGCTTAGGTGTTCATGGTTGGACGTGAATGCTTACGTGATCATGGTGGTACGCGTGTGCTTACACGTTCATGGTGGGATGTGTTTGCCTACGTGTTCATGTTTGGACGTGTATACTTACGTGTTCATGGTGGGACGTGTATGCTTTCGTGTTCATGGTGGGATATGTATGCTTACGTGTTCATTGTTGGACGTGTATGCTTACGCATTCATGGTGGGTTTTTATGCTTACGTGTTCATGGTGGGTTGTGTGTGCTTACGTGTTCATTGTGGGATATGTGTGCTTACGTGTTCTTGATGGGACGTGTGTGCTTACGTGTTCATGGTGGGGCGTGTATGCTTACGTGTTCATGGTGGGATTTGTATATTTACGTGTTAATGGTGGGCTGTGTGTGCTTACGTGTTCATGGTGAGACGTGTATGCTAACGCTTTCATGGTAGGACATGTACGCCTACGAGTTCCTGGTGGGATGTGTGTGCTTGCTTGTTCATGGTGGGACGTGTATGCTTACATGTTTATGGTGGGATGTATGTGTTTGCGTGTTCATGTTGGGAAGTGCATGCCAACTTTTTCGTGGTGGGGCGTGTAAATTTACGTGTTCACGGTGGAACGTGTATGCTTACGTGTTCATGGTGGGACGTGTATGCTTACGTTTTCATGGTGGGATGTGTATATTTACGTGTTCATAGTGGGACGTGTGTGCTTACGTGTTCATGTTGGGACGTGTATGGTAACGCTTTCATGGTGGGACGTGTACGCTTACGAGTTCTTGGTGGGATGTGTGTGCTTGCGTGTTCATGGTGGGACGTGTATGCTTACGTGTTTATGGTGGGATATGTGTGCTTACGTATTCATGTTGGGAAGTGTATGCTAGCTCTTTCATGGTAGTACGTGTTTGCTTACGTGTTCACGGTGGGACGTGTATGCTTACGTGTTCTTGGTGGGGCGTGTATGTTTACGTGTTCACGGTGGAACGTGTATGCTTACATGTTCATGGTGGGACGTGTATGGTTACGTGTTCATGGTGGGATGTGTGTGCTTACGTGTTCAAGGTAGGACGTGTATGCTAACGTTTTCATGGTGGGACGTGTGTGCTTACGTGTTCATGGTGGGCCATGTATGCTTACGTGTTCATGGTGGGACGTGTATGCCTGCGTGTTGTATTGTGGGACGTGTATGTTTATGTGTCCATGGTACGACGTGTATGGTTACGTGTTCCTGGTGGGATGTGTGTGCTTACGTGTTCATGGTAGGACGTGTATGCTAACGTTTTCATGTTGGGACCTGTGTGCTTACGTGTTCATGGTGGGGCGTGTATGCTTACGTATTCATGGTGGGACGTGTATGCCTACGTTTTCATGGTGGGGCGTGTATGCTTACGTGTTCAGGGAGGGACGTGTATGCTTACGTTTTCATGGTGGAAAGTGTATGCTTACGTGTTCATGGTGGGGTATGTGTGCTTACATTATCATGGTGGGACGTGTATGCTAACGTTTTCATGGTGGGACGTGTATACTTACGTGTTCACGGTGGGACGTGTATGCTAACGTTTTCATGGAGGGACGTGTGTGCTTACGTGTTCATGGTGGGACGTGTGTGATTATGTGTTCATGGTGGGATGTGTGTGCTTACATGTTCATGGCGGGACGTGTGTGCTTACGTTTTTATTTTGGGACTTGTGTCCTTACGTGTTCATGGTGGGACGTGTGTACTTACGTTTTCATGGTGGGACGTGCGTTCTTACGTGTTCATGGTGGGGCGTGTGTACTTACGTGTTCATGGTGGGACGTGTATGCTTACGTGTTCATTGTGGGATGTATGTCCTTACGTGTTCATTGTGGGATGTATGTCCTTACGTGTTCATTGTGGGACGTGTGTGTTTACGTGTTCATTGTGGGGCGTGTATGCTTACGTGTTCGTGGTGGGACGTGTATGTTTACGTGTTCATGGTACGATGTGTGTGCTTACGTGTTCATGGTGGGACGTGTGTGCTTACGTGTTCATGGTGGGGCATGTATGTTTACGTGTTCATGGTGGGATGTGTATGCTTACGTGTTCATGGTGGGAAGTGTGTGCTTACGTGTTCATGGTGGGACATGTGTGCTTATGTGTTCATTGTGAGGCTTGAATGCATACGTGTTCATGGTGGGACGTGTATGCTTACGTGTTCATGGAGGGATATATGTGCCTACGTGTTCATGATTGGACGTGTGTGCTAACGCTTTCATGGTGGGACGTGTGTGCTTACTTGTTCATGTTGGGATGTGTGGTTACGTGTTCATGACTGGACGGATATGCTTACGTGTTCATGGTGGGAGTGTGTGCTTACGTGTTCTTGGTGGGATGTGTATACTTTCGTGTCCATGGTGGGATGTGTGTGCCTACGTGTTCATGGTGGGACGTGTGTGCTTACGTGTTCATGGTGGGGAGTGTATGCTTACGTGTTCATGGTGGGATGTGTATGCTTACGTGTTCATGGTGGGATGTGTTTGATTACGTGTTAATGGTGGGACGTGTATGCCTACGTTTTCATGGTGGGGCTTGTATTCTTGCGTGTTAATGGTGAGGCTTTTATGTTTACGTGTTCATGTTGGGATGTTTATGCTTACGTGCTCATGGTGGGATGTGTGTGCTTACGTGTTCATGGTTGGACGTGTATGCTTACTTCTTCATGGTGGGACGTGTGTGCTTACGTGTTCATGGTGGGACGTGTGTACTTACGTGTTCATGGTTGGACTTGTATGCTTACGTGTTCATGGTGGGACATGTGTGCTTACGTGTTCATGGTGTGATGCGTGTGCTTACCTGTTCATGGTGGGACGTGTGTGCTTATGTGTTCATGGTAGGGCATGTATGCTTATGCTTTCATGGTGGGACGTGTATACTTAAGTGTTCATGGTGGGATGTGTGTGTTTACGCATTCATGGTGGGACATGTGTGCTTACGTGTTCATAGTGGAGCGTGTATGCTTATGTGTTCATGTTGGGATGTGTATGCTTACGTGTTCATGGTGGGATGTGTGAGCTTACGTGTTCATGGTGCGAAGTGTGTGCTTACGTCTTCATGGTGGGGCTAGTATACTTACGAGTTCATGGTGGGACGCGTATGCTTAAGTGTTCATGTTGGGATGTGTGTGCTTACGTTTTCATTGTGGGACGTGTATGCTTACGTGTTCATGTTGAGATGTGTGTGCTTACGTGTTCATGGTGGGATGCGTATGCTTACGTGTTCATGGTTGGACGTGTATGCTTACGTGTTCATGATGGGGCTTTTTTACTTACGTGTTCATGGTGGGATGTGTATGCTTACGTGTTCATGGTGGGATGTGTGTGCTTACGTGTTCATGATGGGGCGTGTGTGCTTACGTGTTCATGGTGGGGCGTGTATGCTTACGTGTTCATGGTGGGACGTGTATGCTTACATGTTCAGGTTGGGATGTGTGTTCTTACGTGTTCATGGTGGGACGTGTATGCTTACGTGTTCATGTTGGTATGTGTATGCTTACGTGTTCATGGTTGGACGTGTATGCGTACGTCTTCATGGAAGGATGTGTATGCTTACGTGTTCATGATGGGATGTGTGCGCTTACTTGTTCATGGTGGGGCGTGTGTGCTTACGTGTTTATGGTGGGGCGTGTACACTTACGTGTTCATGGTGGGATGTGTATGCTTACGTCTTCATGGTGGGACATGTTTGCTTACGTGGTCATGGTGGGACTTGTGTGCTCAAGCGTTCATGGTGGGACGTGTGTGCTTAGGTGTTCATCTTGTAGCAGCTTACCTCCCACACCAAATATCCTTAAGATTTCCACAAAGCATCTCCATCAACCCTATCATATGCCTTCTCCAGATCCATAAATGACACATACAAATCCGTCTGTTTATCTAAGTATTTCTCACGTACATTCTTCATAGCAATCAGCTGAACCACGCATCCTCTACCACTTCTAGAACCACACTGCTCCTCCCCAATCTGATGCTCTGTACATGCCTTCACCCTCTCAGTCAATACCCTCATATACAGTTTTCCAGGAATACTCAACCAATTTATACCTCTGTAGTTTGAGCACTCACCTTTATCTTCCTTTGCCTTTATACAGTGGCACGATACATGCATTCCGCCAATCCTTAGGCACTTCACCATGACCCATACATATAATGAATATTCTTGCCAACCAATCAACAGCACAGTCACCCTCTTTCTTAATAAATTCAATTGCAATACCATCCAATCCCGCTGCCTTGCAGGGTTTCATCTCCTGCAAGGCTTTCACCACCTCCTGTCACTCCATTAAAACACTCTCCCTGACTCTCTCACTTCGCACACCACCACGACCAATGCACCCTATATCTGACGCTCTATCATCAAGCACATTCAACAGTCCTTCAAAAACTCACTCCATCTCCTCCTGACTCCATCACTACCTGTAAACACTGACCCCCCTGCCCCCTTCACCGATGTTCCCATTTGTTATCTTGTCTTACGCACATTATTTAACCTCCTTCCAAAACATCTTTTTATTCTCCCTAAAGTTTGACGATACTCTCTCACCCCAACTCTCATTTGCCCTCTTCTTCAACCTTTGCACCTTCCTCTTGACCTCCTGCCGCTCTCGCTTACATATCTCCCAGTCATTTGCATTCCTTCCTCTTAAGTATCGTCCAAACGCCTCTCCTTTCTCTCTCACTAAGAACTTCTTCAACCCACCACTCACTACCTTTCTTAATCTGCCCATCTCCCACCTTTTTCATGCCACATGGATCTCTTGCACATGCTATCACTGCTTCCATGAATACATACCATTCCTCACCCACTCCCCTAACTTCCCTTATTCTCACCTTTAACCACTTAATTTCTGCTGATATATTTTCACACAAGTCTCCTTTCGAAACTCACTTACTCCCACCACTTTCTTCTTCCCAACATTCTCTCTTCTTTTTTGAACCCCTCTATAAATCTTCACCTTCGCCTCCAAAAGGTAGTAATCAGACATCCCACCAGCTGCCCCTCTCAGCATATAAACATCCTAAAGTCTCTCTTTTACACGCCTATCAATTAATACATAATGCAATATTGCCCGTGGACCATCTCTTCTACTCACATACATGTACTTGAGAAAATCTCTCTTTTTAAACAAGGTATTCCCAATCACTGGTCTTTTTTCAGCTCAAATCCACGAGCTCCTCACCACTTCCATTCAGAACACTTAATACCCCATGTGCAACAATTATACCCTCAACTGCCACATTACTCACATTCGCATTTAGATCACCCATCTCTAATACCTGGTCTCGTGCACCATAACTGCTAACACACTCACTCAGCTGCTCCCAAAACACTTGCCTCTCAAGATCTTTCTTCTCATGACCAGGTACATAAGCACTAAT
>JAYMFT010300935.1:0-10245 GCA_038088735.1 Panulirus argus | reverse complement strand
ATACATACATATATCAGCCGATAGCAGCCTCCCTTTCCCCTGCCACCGGAGCACATGACAATCCTTCCCAGAATATTAATTACGAGGTCCGTGGAAGAAGGGCAGCCAGAAGCCTCTGATCATCGTATGGCCTGTAGTGAGGGAGGCTGCTGCTGCAGCTGGTGTTGGCGGGGAGTGAGGAAGGAAGCTGTTGGTGGTGGAGGTGGTGTTGGCGGAGCTAGAGGAGGTAGTCTGCAGCAGCATAAAGCAAGAGGAAATTGCCTATGGTGATGACCAGAAGATGTTGAAGCCAATCTGATGAAGTCAAGATGAGAGAGACGTCCATGTGATGAAGTCAAGATGAGAGTGGACTCCATGTGACTGAAGTCAAATGAAAGTGGAGTCCATGTGATGAAGGCAACGTGTCTCTATCATTCCCATTCTTTTTTTTCTCTCTCTTAGTACAATTCACGGAAGAAATCATTTCCCAATATTCGTAATAACCGAAAAATCTCTGCGCTTGGTAAATCTTCGAACTGGCCTGATTACTTTTCCCCCCCTCTTCCCTCGTTTAAGTTTTCTTCTACTTTATGTCCTCTCTCTCTCTCTCTCTCTCTTATTTCTCTCTACCTTCTGACAATATCTCGTCCTAAGTAAGTACTCTCTGTCTCTTATACAATCTCTCTATCTCGCACATTAGCACTTTTGATAGTATGTAACTCACACGACTCATTCTTCGTCTTTCTCTAAGGAGGAAACTACATACATCTAATTTCATCTCGAAGACTCGTCCCTAGACCTCACTAAACGATTTCATTTTGTAAGGGTTTCATAGCCAATTGCTTAAGAACACAGCGAGTTAATAACCATTATGACGCACGAGGAGGGGGGGCTCCTCTAGAACTACCCTGGCAACGTGAGTCGCTGGCAAGTTTGGTTCCGAAGATGATTCGCCAGAGGCGGTAAGCGGCGCGAAGGTGTTGGCGAGGGTCTGCTCTTATTACGCTTTGGTTTCGGAGAGACGAGTCCCAGGTGGAGGAGGGAGGCAGGGAGGCTGCCTGTACAGGCTGGAGCCAGGGAGGCCTTCATAGCATTAGCCTCGTACTTCAAAACACGTTCGCTATGTCCGGCCAGATGGGGTACCGACGCATCATCTGATTCGAATCACTACCAACCGTGCTACTGATTCGAATCAACCGTGCTACTGATTCGAATCATCAACTCGAACCACTTTTGCCTTTTCTCTTTTCTTTTCCTTTTGAAGCTTTTTGCATCACACGGTGCCCCCCAGAGACTTCCTCACTCCGCCGCTGGTGCCGGCCCAGGGCGAGAGAGGGATGTTGACTTATATCATATTAATTTGTTGTTCTTAGCGGAGCAGATAACACGTTTACCGAGAAATGTTCAAACCGTGTGTTTGTACAGCCCCGACCCCTCTATGGCTGGGACCAGACGAATAGAAAGAAAAGACTCTCTCTCTCTCTCTACAGCTTTAATTCATCTCTCTCTTGATTCACCTCTTAGTGCCAACGCTCTCTCTCTCTCTCTCTCTCTCCCTTCATTGTAGCCCCCCCCCCCCATGTGTCTCTACCATAATAAGAGAGTTAGCTGAGCGGCAGGCTTCACAAACGAACAGTTCCTAGAACTGCATCTACAGAGCTGTTTACAGGAAGTGTGTGTGTGTGGACGAAGCCGCACACGGTCGCTTATCCTGTGCTATGCCCATACTCTGCCGCGTCCCGAGCTATGCACCGCATCAAGTGCCTAGCCTCTCTGTAACCGTCACTGCCACTCTGTATCCTGCACGTCATGCACCCTGTATCTGATGTACCCTCAACCCCCCCACCCCTACCCCTCTGTATCATCACCGGTGTTAACTAACTATGTCAAGGCTTAGGTTAGAATGTAGGTTAGATTTAGAGATGTCAGGTAAGGAGATATTAGGGTGGCATACGCATATCTTTGACTAGGACTAGGCGAATAAAGTCAGATTATATGTAGGAGTGGGTATATAATACATTAGGATAGCATTCGTGTGATCAAGATATAAGGTAGGTTCTAATACCAGGTTAGGTGTACTTATGCATGGCATGTTAGGTCATGTTAGATTACTCTCCGTCTGCATTTAGTGAAAAGGAGGTTAAGCTAACATTATACAGCGTTAAAAACCAACAAGGTCGCATTTCGCAATGCCCTGGTTATGGTCTGAGAAGGAAGGTGTAATTTGGGGGACGCGTTGGGTTTTGCTACGGAGGATTGGTTGATGCTTAAAGTAATGCTGGGTTAGGCTCTGATAATCTCGGCATCTAAATATTTCTGAAGGTGACGACAGGTTGCAACGACGTAAACCCTTGTTGCAATGGCGCAACCTCTTTGTTACACCGACTACTCAGTCCTATCAGCATGACGCCTCAGAGCCAAATGCACCAAGTAGGAAGCGAATACATCAAAATCCGCTTTTCAAATACGACGACTTACAGAAGAGAAGACAGCGACTTAATCCCACGATAAAAAGACGACCTGGTCGTACGGGTCTTAGACAAAGGCTGCCTTAGGAGAGGCTGTTGACAGCAGCCGCCCACAGAACTACTGCCCTCCTGACTTCATAAGTGTTTGTAGTGATGGCCGGACCCGTCTCGGACCATCCATGTCTCGAATCCTAATCTTTACCGTCTGCCTCGTAAGAATACTAAGCTGGTTGGCCGCATGCGATACCTTCTCGGTATAGACGATCGTAATTCTACCCAATATTCAACCTTCCATCGTTCATACCTTAACGCCTGTGTTCCATTAGAACTGTCCACCACTGTAGCCTCTGTTTCAATATATATATATATATATATATATATATATATATATATATATATATACGCTACCACATGCACAGACACATGAAAATGTGATTTCTACTCTTTAAATGTTACTCATAAATCTCGGCTCGTACGTAATGTTTCACGAGATGTTTACTCGGGGCAGTAAAAATAACCTCCTTCACAGATTCCGGGAAATATTTATACCGGAGTCTCTGTGTCAACACAGCGGAGAATAACCGGTGCTTTTTAAACCCTGTCCGGTCCGTCACACACACACACACACACACACACACACACACACACACACACACAGCGAGCGGTAAACAGGGCAGCGGTTGGCATGACGAGGCCGACCGGGTTTACATTTGCGACGGCGGCGGCACCAGCACCACAGCGCTCAATGTCTTCCTGGAAGGTCGAGGAGGAAACCTTCCTTCCCTCCCTCCCTCCCTTCCCTCCCTCACGCTCACCTGGACTCCATCAACTCCCTCCCTCCTGATACTGGACAGCACGCCATCTCTACACCTTCCCCCACTGCCGCCGAGGGAGTTCCTCTTGGTGTTACTCTCGCTTCCGTATTGTCCAGCATCTACTACTACCCCTCCTGCCCACCCTGACTCCTTCCTGCCTTCCCTGGCTCCCTCCTGCCTTCCCTGGCTCCCTCCTGCCCTCCCTGGCTCCCTCTTGCCCTCCCTAGCTCCCTCCTGGTCCAGGACCTGGCAGACCTGTAGACCTGAGGGTCACGACCCTCATTCCTCGCTGCGGGAATGCCGTTCTTACGATCTCCTTTCACGTCCGCCTCATCTCCACACCAGACTCAGTTATGGACTCCAGTGTCGTGTCGTGAACCCGGGGGACGACCACGGTCGTTCGACCTGAGTGGTCAAGATGTCTCCTCTTCGGTAATGCTTCATGGAGGGTCATCATTAAGCCCATTAGAACGAGGGTACCGACTTACGAGGAACGACTTTACGATCCTCGCGCAAACGAAGGTGGGACGACCCTTGGATTATGATGGTCTGGCCTTTAAAGCGACTCTTTTGGGGGGTCTGGTAAAATAGAGTTTGGCGCTCATATAACTGAAGGGTCGTTACCGTCGTGCTTATAGTCCGTACCGTCACCCTGAAGAATCGTACCGCTGTGTGTTCGGCGATCGTACCGTCACGCTCAGGAATCGCGCCACCGCCGTGCTCAGAGGGCGTGGCACAAGGCAAGAGGCGGGCTCAATATCCGATAACGGTGGATCGCAGGTTTCGAGAAAGTTAACAACACCTAACGCGTACCACCAGCGAGGTTCAAAACCCCCAACACGAAACACACACACCAGGAACGAGCGCACTGCATAATTCTCTCGCGTTCAGAGAAATAAGAACAGCGGGCGGCTGAGTTTTTGTAAATATGTCTCGGCGTCGAAAACGTAATCTTTTTTTTTCTTAAACATGTCAAACTTACATGCAGATCTGGAAGGGCTACTTTCACACGTGTTTGTAAATTGTAAATTGTATGAGACGTAAAACAGGGAACTGTCCGGCAATCACGTAAACGCTTCCTCGTCTGCGATGGTCAGTGAAAGGGCTTCCCCTCCTCCGTGCTTGGGTCACGGGGGGTCAACACCCTCATGCTCCACGTACTGTAAGACTCACCGTAACCAACTGCTTGCTTCAGGTGACGCCATATTCCCTCTCAGTATCGTCTGTCATGCACGCATGCCTAAACGTGTTATTGGAATAGCGTATAATAATAATAATAATAAACCCAGGACCCCTTCTGTGTGGGACTCCTCCAAGCTTTGAGGCTGCGCTACGATCATAAGCAGGGGAAGGATGGACTCCTTTCAAGCAAGAAGTTCCTCAACGAGACTGTGCTCTCCTCTCCTACTCGGTCAACTGACGATGACCCAGACTCGCCCAGGGTGGCTTTTACCCTGGTGGTGTTACCTCCTGAAGGAGGCGGTGAGTGAGTGAGTGCCGAGGGACACGGGTCACGCACGAGTACTCTGACCCTTTCCACCCGGACTCGAGCCAGCTCCTCATATCAAACCCTAAAAAATAAATGATTCCGGACCTTAAGGTCTCCCAGAAGGCACATCTGTGTAAACCACCTTTGAGAAATCATTTTCCTTGAAGGCATTCTGGCACCTTATGCAACATTTGCCACGCCCTGAAGTATGTAGACATCCTGCACATGTAATGCGATGTTCACACCAATTCTCCATACGTAAAGGTCAGCAACGTATTGTGTCCTGTAATGTATGATGTATCCTAAACTTCCTTTTCAACCCTTGCTCAATGTACACTGCCCCATTCTATGTGTACATGTAACCTTACACAATTTGTGTACATGTATGTCATTACTGTTAAACCGAGTCATTATACTGACCCTCTCCTGGTGTATTCCCAGCCTCTTCTGTCTATGATGCCCAGTGAAAATACAGTAAATTACATATCATATATTGCATGTCTTGCATGTAATATATCGCTCTGACCTTCATTGGTATTGCTGTCAACGTCAGGTCACGCATGTCAGTTCATATGTTCTAAAATGCACTCTCATAGTCTGGGCCATTGACGCACTTACCATTTTCAGTACGAAAATAATAATAAAAATAAATAAAACGAATACTTTACCCACTTTGGGCACTCCTCTACGACCCGTGTGACACGCCTGTGACCTGACCCTCTCACGTTCCGGGGTCAGATGTTGCATATCACACGACGACTATCGAAAGGGGGTTGGGCCGCACACGCACCAAAGCGCCTACAATCCATCACACTTCGGAAAGAACCAAACTTGAAATTATCGTGGGAAAAAAAATCAATTCGCAAGATGTCTGATGTTTCTGGGAGGTCTGGGTGGGTTATTGGCTCACCACTGATTGATGCGTGCAGCTTTTTCCGTGTAATGTCGTCGGTTCAGATTACGGTTCTTAATGTTAAAGCGATGCATGCTGCCTCCCGTCCCCGGCCAGAGTGTTGGTATTTGTGATTACGATCTGCTGTCATGTGTACTGAGTCTATACCACCTACTGAATAGCACACACACACACACACACACACACACACACACACACACGGTTCGAGTTACGCATATAAAAGCCTCATGGGATCGAGCTCTCATAGGTTCGAATCATGGTTGCAAGGCAGACTGTCCACAGTCCACCGAGCTCTTCATCCTCCCCGAAGGACTAGTCGATAAAAATGGGTACCTGGCATAGGCTAGGGTGTGTGTGTGTGTGTGTGTGTGCGAAGGTGGACGCAACAGACTGACGCAGACCAGGAAATGGTGCTTGGATGTGGCAGTTAGAGTAGTAACAGGTAGTTACGACTAACTGACTGAGACGGCAATTAGAGAAGCTGCAGAGGCTTCAACCCAAAGGTGAGGACTCGTACCAAACGTCTGTAGGATGGTAGCCGGGGAAGGCTGCTACGGGAACCACCTCGGTGTAGGTAAAGACCATAGGTGGAGACCACCGGCACAAGGATCCATCGTCACTCGTCAACCAACGTCATCAAGAAAAGCGCGTGTTGATGGTCTATTCCAGACGTGTCTTGCTGGATCAGTATCCTACATCAAGTCAAAGGCTCCAGCTAAGGGCGACAGTCCACATCGAGGCCAGACAAGTTGAAGGAAGGAGGGACAACGCGAACCGGAAATAACGAGAAAAGTATGAAGGCGAGTTTGAAAATCTATGTTCTTTAATATATATTGTCTAGATATACAGAGACAAAGCGTTTCAGGGAGAGCATGGGCAAAGGCCACATATCTAGGGGTAGGCGGAGGCCAGGCAAGAAGAATGGAGAACGAGAAGGACGGACGGAGACTGTGTGCAGGGAAGAATCGCGAAGCCTGACCTGGCAGGCTCAGAGTTGATGGGATGATGAGCAACACAGTGACACGGAGGCTGTTAAGATGGGCATCGGGCATCACTCGCAACACAGTAAAACTATGACATCGTTTTCGTCCGATGTCTCTACATAGTGATGTAACCCTCCCACGGATCTCGCTAATCAAACTGGTTCCCCTGAGGAAAGCGATATCCTGATTCCTATCCATCTCCGGAGTAGG
This sequence comes from Panulirus argus, assembly GCA_038088735.1. Lineage (NCBI taxonomy): Eukaryota > Metazoa > Arthropoda > Malacostraca > Decapoda > Palinuridae > Panulirus > Panulirus argus. The sequence continues at coordinate 3,388 of JAYMFT010300935.1, read as the reverse complement.
GGGGATGGACCCAGGAGAGCCGTTAAAACAAGGCTTCCGTTTAAGTCTTAACTTCGAAGCTCACCATCACCTGTAGTTAACTGCGTTCCACCCACGGTTCGACCCCCCACCACCACTCTCAGCCACTGAATCTTAAAAGAAAAAAAAGAAGCATAAGCAATCGTTCTCCAGTCGAAGACACATAGGTACACCAGAAATTAAAAAAAAGATATGACACGTAGTGTGAAAGCGTCAATCAACGCGCAGGGCGGACGGAATCCACAAGTGGTGTCGGTCAGAGGCAGCACCAGGGGAGGGGAACCTCCCTGAACCCTCGCACGGCGACGGCGTTATCTGGTACCTCACATTTGGTGTGGCATTAACCGGGACGTTTTTGATTTACGTCTGGAGGCGAGGACTGCAGGTCCACGACAGCTCGGAGAATGTGGTCTCTTCAGGCAGGTAAGAAACTGACTGTGGAGATGACCGGCCGCGGATCGAGAGAGGGACGTCACTCGTTGAGGAACATTTTGGGCAAACTAGTGCAACAGGAAACCGGTGTGGAGCATCCCGAGGAGCCGACGACAGAGGCAGGCAACCCCTGGGAGTCAGGGCTGGGGCGACGCCATCATCCAACGCCCCGATCCTCACAGGTAGAGCAGGCCACCTGCGTAAACCACCGTGGACACAGGACTGGCCTCAACTGCCCTAGTACGCTACTACTGCTTACGACGTCTTACGTGCCGCACAAAAACTAGAACCTTAAGTCTTTGAGGTAGTCTCTAGCCCCTGTGGTGCAAACCAGGGGTCCTACAGCCAAGTCCCCAGCCCTAGTGGTGCTAACCAGGGGTCCTACAGCCAAGTCCCGAGCCCTCGTGGTGCAAACCTGGGGTCCTACAGCCAAGTCCCCAGCCCCTGTGGCGCAAACCTGGGGTCCCACAGCCAAGTCCCCAGCCCCAGTAGTCCCATGGAAGTCTCGACACACATAAAAGTGCCAAAGTTGGAGTCCAGCCGGCTCCTCATTTACATACGCCGAAGTTTGGCGCCAGCCCTGCAAACGATCGTCGGTGATCATGTGTTGGAGACACAGCGTGACACCCGTTTACGTACTTACCTGCCTTATACCCTTGAGGTCAAGTGTGAGGCCAGGCTTCCATACCCAGAGGTCGTATCCCTCCCCACATACACAACCCTGGTCCACACGTCTGCACCAAGGAACTTTTTAAAGATAAGGCCACAGTCAGGTGTTACGGTGGGCGGACAGCAGGCCTTCAATCAAAGGTTATATTCATATATCTAACACACACACCCCTGTGTGTGTGTGTGTGTGCATAGATACAAAGGAGTAAAGACTTGATACGTACATACATATATACAAGGTTTTAAGAGATGAAGCCCCACGAGTGAATATAACAACTCCCTCCCACGTACAGCACAGACGGGTAATGACGCACGTTCGGATATACGGCACCCACCTACACCATAAACTCAGGAGGGCATAATCACCTACATGGACACCGGCGAACACTGCAGCCCACCGACAAAATACCCATGTACACCGCCCACGTACAAAAACACCTCAACATCACATCCGCAACACCCATCGTACCCACGTACAGTACACAGCACCCACGTAAGCCACAGACAAAACGTACAGTGTCGGTATTCCCCCCCACCCACCCATACACACACACACACACACACACACACACATACACAAACACACATACACACACACACACACTGAAACATACAACTGTTGCCAAGACAGTGACAAGTCTCGTGGTAACTAGTGTGATACATGAAGGGGGAAAAAAATTAAATTTTCCTCAGATTTGCCACTTTCACTTTGGTAGAAAAACTGACGATGATCACTCGCCCCGTCGTGTTCACCGCAATACACCTTTCCTGCATTCAAAGGCAACGTTGAAACTAAGGTTTCGAGATAACGCGTTTCCCCCCCCCCCTCATCTCCTCACCAACCCGCTCACTTCTGAGAAGAGCTTTGAGAATTCCCAGTCACCTTGAAAGGAGAACTTTCCCTCCGCTCCTCTCTACAAAAACTTGTGTAACAATGGCTTCCACTCATCCAGACTCCGCTAGGCCAGTCACAGAACTGTTCACAGACTTACGTTCGCTACGAATGAAGACTTTAACTATATAGAAAAAAAAGTACGTTTCCATAAATCGAACTTATGTATGCATAAGGAATAATATTCTACTTCGTAGAACGCGATGATGATATTACGTTTCACACGGCCTCCGCTGAATAAAAACGACATAAATGCCAACTTAGATTTACTCTCACAAGAAATATATATGAATGCTTCTACTGATAACCCACGACTTGAATAAACCTGGAGAGCAAGATCTATGCAAATTCAGAATTATCCACAGAGAGAGGCGAACGTAACTATGCTTAGCTGTACAACGCGTAAATAAGATCAACTTACAGTATATGTAATTACCGGATATTTACAATTTACAGTTGCCAGCGAGGCGACCGACAGACCGGCCGGACGGACGGACGGAAGCTCTGTAAAAAAAAAAAGAAAAAAAGAAAAAAAAAATCACGGTGGCCTGCCCCAGCCCTCGCTTGCCAGGCTGGTGGGTTCCTGGAAAACCTTGGTAGTTGTTCTAGTATGGTGGCGTGGCTGGAAGAGTGGTGATACCAGTGAGTTGCCTCTGTATGTTGGTCACTGTTAAGTGTTGCGTTGTTGCTGGTATGGCAGTAGTGGTCACAAGTGTGTTGTAGTGTTGCTGGCATGGTAGTATTGGTCACAAGTGTTGTAGTAGTGTTGCTGGGATGGTGGTATTGGTCACACGTGTTGTATTAGTTTTGCTGGCATGGTAGTATTGGTCACAGGTGTTGTAGTAGTGTTGCTGGCATGGTGGTATTGGTCACAGGTGTTGTAGCAGTGTTGCTGGCATGGTAGTATTGGTCACAAGTGTTGTAGTAGTGTTGCTGGCATAGTGGTCACAAGTGTGTTGTAGCGTTTTGCTGGCATGGTAGCGTTGGTCAGTACGGGATGAGGTGGGACGGGTGGTACCATCATATTACGACGACGTATTTAAAGTTTAGTGTTACTCTTCTCCACTTGTGTTGCGGCAATGCCAGCACGTAAGTGGAATGATAATAAAAAAAAAAGTTATTCTAAATATCAGACCTCATGGTGAGTGTTTGAGGTTCGCACACGTGTGTCGTCGGGTAAAAAGCAGGTGTCGAAGCGGGATTCGCACAGCTGTGCTTGGCTCTCAGTCCTACTCGAACCATTGTTCATTCAAAAGTATACAAAGTTCTGACGCATTTGAAAGTTTCACAACTTTTCTGCTAACAGGACGTCCCTATATATATATATATATATATATATATATATATATATATAAAACATAGCTCATGTGATATATA
>JAYMFT010300924.1:0-10245 GCA_038088735.1 Panulirus argus | reverse complement strand
ATACTTTCGAGGCTCCATTCACCGACAACAGCCCTCATCAAGGCCGGGCCTTAATGGAAATATGGAGATATGAATGAGAGGGAGAAATAAGAGACAAAGGAAAGTATTCAAAATTTTTTTGGGAAGTGAGAAACCTGTCTTTTGAAATGAGCCAGGTCATAGTTATTGGAAAAGACATGAGAGGGTAAAGAGTTCCAAAGCTTCGACGTGTAGAGAAAGGAACAGTTATCAAAACGGCCCACCCTTCATTTGCCAACGGTCACACATTAATCATGTGACGTAGAAGCTTGCCAAGTATTGCGTGGTCTAGCTAGCGGTGGGGGCACACAAGCAGCCAGCTCTCGAGAGCAAAAAGCAAAGTAATACCTATAGAAAAGGGAAAGTGAACCAACATTGCGGCGTAGGGTAAGCGGGTCAAGTTTTGAAGTTAACCTGGGAGAGCTTTGAAGTCGTATCGCTTTCGACTCAACCCTGTCAAGTAAGGATACAGAGGTAGAACCACCCCAAATGTGGGAGCAGTACTCCATACAAGGACAAATCAGTCCTTTGTACGATTAAACGGAGCAAGTGTTCGGAAGAAAATAAATTTCATCTAAACAGGACACCTAGTTTCTTAGAGGCAGACTTTGCAATTTCCGTAATGTGGGGTTTCCAAGATAGAATGGATGTTACAGTAATATCAAGTATGTTCATTGAGTCAAGAGGTGGAATTACAGAACCGTCAAAGGATAGAGCAAAGTTGTGAGGAATCTACGATATATACAACAGCGTATGAAGTAACAGAATAAGTTATAAGAAACAAACTTTAAGTATATACTGTATCTTGAAAGGACAAGGAATGAAGCTTCATTCACAGGCCAATGCAGGTTTCAGTCGCTGGGAAAATAGAAAAGAGAAGGAGAAAGATGGAAATAGAAATTGGAAAAATATGTTTCTGCCGAAAGATAATGATCTGCTGTAACTCACTTTAAGAAGAAACATGGATTGTACGCCAATTTATTCTAAGATTTATACATTAAACCAGTATCTATTAATAATAGTTTTGAACTTACGAAAAATCTTTTTCCATTTGTTAAGCGATACATAATAACAAAGGCTAACATTACTCTCTCATCAACATATAAAGAAATATACAAGCGTAGATCTATTGCTCACTTACTAATACTTAACAGTAAGTTAAATAAAAAAGCAGAGCTTGTCCTGTTATCTATGCACACCAGACATTAACTGAAAGTCTCAGTCCTGACACCAAGACATCATTATGCTCAAAGTGCATTGCCCACGCTGATGCCGTATCATGAGAAGCCAACCATTCAGTGCATATCAGATCTCAGGGTCAATCCCGCGTTCCCTGCAGCTCCAGCATCATGACACAAGAAGAATGACGGGAGAGAGTACTGACGTCCTCCGACACACACACACACTACTCTGGCCACCCCCAGGCGAAGAGGGCAACACATGAGACAATCAAGTTCAGCAGCAAGACGAACACGCACTGCCCACCCCCTTCCCTCCCTCGTCTTGCTGCATCTCAGCTGACTCTCCAGCATGATAAGACGATGTGTATGGCCTTGATGATGCATCTGCAACAGTTGAACACCTTAATCTCCCCTTCCAGTTTTGGAAGACAAGGACGTGTGCCGTACAGTGTGTAGGGCTGTGGTTGGCTGCGCTGGACTCAGGCTGTGGCTGGCTGCGCTGGACTCAGCGTAGGAGGAGGAGAGTGTCAGGCGGTAGATGCCATACGCCCCACCTAATCCGCGCCACTCGGGATGCCATAACTGAACTCTGTCTTCGCGTCTTCTAACGCCTCGTTAGGACTCAATGGTCTGTTGATGTTTGAGTGCCTTGTAGTCCTTTATATCGTCAGCTATAAGAAGAAGAAAAAAAAAATCTCTGGTTGTCTCCACAAGCTCTTTCTTAGTTCGTGTTTCACAGAAAGGTATGACTCAGTCCTTCATCTTGACATGTCATCACAAATGGCTTCAACATTACACTTGAGTATGATGATTTTTTTTTTTATTATTCTTAGAATTAGTATCGACATAACGCGCTGAGGACACCTTAAAATTGGAGATGCCTGAAATGGTCTATTTCTCCAATTCATGTCACCTACAAACCCAGATGAAATCCCAACACACACACACACACACACACACACACGAGAGACTGTAAACACAGCTCCTGAGTGCCTTCATAGAAGACGGTCTGTGCGGCAGTGAGGCGCCTCCCTCACGGTAATCATTAACCACTGTCTGGTAATTCACTTGGCCCGGGCTCCACCACCCTCAAGAACTTGGTCTGTTGTCTGTGAATAGCTGACGCACAACAGCCTCCACTCTGACGCCACACAGACACTGTTGCATGTGGCCTCACGCCAACACTCGTACCGTCTACCACCCACCTCATGGTACCCTAAACCCTTTGAGCACGACGGTGCGGCCCATGAGCACGGCCACATGGCCCTTAAATATGAGGGCCACATGGCCCTTTGACCTGACCCTCATGGAGCAAGTAAAGGGCCGGGCAATTATAGCCAGGGGTCGTATAGGTGCGGTTCCTCGCTTGTTCCCTGAGACGGAAAATCAAGGCGAGAATGTGGCGGCTTACGAGTCTCACGAGACCAAGTGGCACAACGTCCCTCTTTCCCTGCGCCTGTACTCTCCTCCTCTACAGCCGCTTAGATAAACAATATCTAGATGCATTGCGAAGTTGACCAATTGTCACGGGTAACCACAAAAATATAAGGTAATGATGATGATGTACAAACTTGAAGTGCCACAGTTCAATGGTTAGAAACAATGTTATATATACGAGATGGGTGACCACTTCCTGCACTTCGTCCTGCAGCTGGGAAGTAACAAGTCCAGTGAATTACAGTTTGGAGTCCGTATGACTGTGGCCACTGTGATCCAATACGTCCCCGAGGCAGGATTCACAGGGTGGATAATACCGTGAACACACGGGTCCTTTCAAGTCACACTATTCCAGTGGCGCTCTATGTACCCATCAGATCTAAACCTGGCGGGACAGTATCATCCAACGGTGACTGTGTGGCAGCGTAATCTCTTGTGAGAGGGCCGACACTCGGAGGCCGGGATCGGCACAAGGGAGACCTATTGAGAAATCGGTATTACTGGCAACCAATACTCCCCACTACACGCCCGTCTCTCGTTCCATCGTGGAATGGAAGAAAACCGATAAGAGGCTGAACGTATGTGGATATGAGTGAGGGCAGACGTTCACGATGTTGAATTGGTTACAGCTGGACATGTTCCAGTCACCAGAGGTGACGGTGGCTAACTAGGGCAGCAAAATGGCCAGGGTCATTCAGGGCGTCCCTCTCCCGTAGTCACAACCTTCAGCACCCCCACTGCCTTATTCCCACCTATGAAAAACACCATTTACGTTGAACAGGTGAGCAGCTGCAGGTACTGCATGACTTTGACTGACAGTGATGCCTTACGATATCCGACCTGCTCTATGCTGGCTGCCAGTGACCATTTTAGGTCCATAGCTGCCCGAACTTTGGCACCATCCCCAGCCCAGGTGATGGTGCCAGTAACACAGTCTTGCACGCAACTGCTCAAGCTCCCAAAAGTGTTTTCAATGCTCGGTGTACTGGGCGACACCTGGTAGTATTCGAGCTCAACATGTGACTCATACATATAAAAAACAGCTAAAAAAAAACTCTCCATTGCGACGCAGGCATCGCGGACCGTCGCTCAGCCAGGGATGTCCTGTGACCTGTTTACAGATACGTGAGTCGTACTGTTTGTTGCACATCGTCTGCCGGGTCAAAAGGTGGTACAGGAAAGTGATCACCTCCCCAGCCGCCGCTCATCAGTACGCCCCACAGCTGCTCTCGCAGCGTGTACTGGGCACCTAATGCTTGTCTAAACCACATCCATGGGCGCACGTTCTCACGCTGCGTGTGTGTGCGTTACAGGGAGAGAGTTTTACAATCGTACCGCCTCGTCTCTTAACCTGGAATATGTACCGTGTCTTTTACGTGTATAGTACACACATAAATACACACACTTGTCTTTGCCAGCTAGCCTTTTATCGACCAGCCCCGGGGGGAAGATGAACGCCTGGGTTAGGTGTAGGCTGAATGCCACGCCCAGGATTCAAACCCACGCGGGCTTAACCCCCAGGCGTACCCGCGCTCACTCACTGTCAGCAATACTAACCAGTACACCATGGAGACCAGTGTGTGTGTGTGTGTGTGAGATTAACTATTTCTGCATTTCGGGGAGGGAGTTTTACACTCGTGAAGGTTCAATTCCAGAACATTCTCTGCTATTATACATCTTAAATTTATGCATGCTGCCTGCATTACCCATGTCTTCAGTCATTTATTCCACTCATCCTCCACTTTAATACTATAAAAATACGTTTCTACATCTCTTGAGCATAAAAACTTAAAGGATGTGATTATGTCACCCCTCGCTCTTTTCTCCTCTATGGTGAGCAATCATCAGGATTCTAACATTTCCCTGTAACTCAGCTTTCTTATTTCTGGTACCATCTTTGTTGCCCTCCTCTGGACCTTCTCTATTAGCTCTTTGAGTTTTTATAGGCGCACTGACTAAACTTGAGAAGCATATTCTACTTTTGGCCTTATGTAAGATATAAAGAGCTAGCTATATATTTCATCATCCATATACTTGAAGGCTACTCTAATATTTGCCAGCTGACAGTTCGTCTCCTTAACTATTGTCCTAACGTGGGAATCTGGAGACATATTAGGGACGATGTCAACTCCTAAGGTCCTCTCACACACAGGATCCTGAAACTTATTTCCTACAAGATGATAATCATATTGAAGCCTTCTTTCCCGGTGTCCCGTCCTTATTACATTTGCTTGGACTGCACTTCATCAGCCTTGTATCAGACCAACTTTGGAGTTCGTCAAGGTCTCCCTGCAGGAGGACGCAACCCTCCTCGCTTTTCCCGTCCCTCATGATCTTTGCATCATCTGCACACGTATGCATGCAGGAGTCCATAACTGCAGGCAAGTCATCAATACAAATCAAGAAGAGTAATGATCCCAGAACAGGACCCTGTGATACTCCGCTAGTAACGCCGAGCCATTTTGAGAGGGTTCTTCTGACACGCCTCCTTTGTTCTCTTCCACTGAGATAATTTTCTGTCTACCGAAGAAACTTTCCCTTAATCTATGCCCGGCGATCCAATTATTTAATCAGCCTCCCATGCGGCACAGTGTCAAATGCTTTGTGGCACTCCAAATAATCTAACCAGCCTTCCCTGCCGTCCACGACGGAGTCAACTTTCTCATGCAAGTCTAAGAGGCTTGTTACACATGACCTGCTTCCCCTAAAATCGTGCTGTCTCTCACTTAGTAAATTTCTCCTCTGCAGAAAGCCTTCCATATACTTTCTGATCATAGTTACCACAAGCTTACACACCACACTCGCCAGCGTGACTTGTCTGTGGTTCAGCGCCTGTTCTCGGTCTCCTTTCTTATAGATAGGTATGACGTTTGCCCTTTTCCACTCCCTTGGCATTTTGCCTCCCTCCAACGACACCTTGCTGAGTATTTCAAAGGCTCGTCTGCTGCATCTGTACACATCTTCAGCACATATGGCGAAATTTCAGCTGGACCAAGAACTTGCAGGGATCAAGGTCTTTTAGTATACTGTTAAAGTCTTTTTTGATATCTCAATGTTTTCTGAAACCTCCTCCCCATTTCACCCCCTCGTGTTGGGGCTACAGTGTCTTCCACTGCGTGTGTGTGTGTGTGTGTGTGTGTGTGTGTGTGTGTGTGTGTGTGTGTGTGTGTGGCACCTTCCGGGGAACGCGGTTCACCTTGACTGGTGGTGTCACCTTTCCATAAGCCACAGTTGCCGCCCTAACGTTATGGTTAATGACATTTACCCCGTTACTACCCCGCAGGTGGTCCAGGTGGGGTAAACCTTGACGAGATACTTCACTAATTGGAGGTAATCCTTAACTGGTTGCCTCACACCGTGGCTGCTCAGGGGGTAGCCTCACCATCTCTGTGTTCAGGGGGTAGTTTCACAGCCTGCCTGTTCAGGGGGTAGCCTTACAACCTGGCCGTTCAGGGGGTAGCCTTACAACATGGCTGTTCAGGGGGTAGTCCCACAACATGCCTGTTCAGGGGGTAGCCTCACAACCTGCCTGTTTAGGGAGTACCCTTACAAGCCGAAGTATCAAAACTTCCCCACGTATGTAAAACTGGCGCAGGTCTCAGTCCAAACACCTAGTGGTGTTGTGGCCAGTTTAAGGCCAGAGGTACAAACTGGCTACATATATCCAGGTGAAGAGACGGGTGCAGCAGGGTGTGGCGTAGGCCTCATGATCAGTCACCCCAAGACAGGTTCTGCTGAGAGCCCTTTTGTGAGAACAAGTTAAGATACGAGACATGGACGATTGTCAAATCTTTAAGATTGTGGAGGGGGAAACCGCATACAGTGTTGGTGCTACTTGTTAGGTAGCCAATCTCCTTTCGTAAACTGTCTTGGACGTCGTAAACTGACAACTATATACACTGGTCTTCCAGCTTGTTAGCTAACCAGCCTCACTCTATATAAACTGTCTCACAAATAACTGTGGAAAGTGCCCACAACAGCAAGGCTTTGCCACTATTTTCGAAGTCGCTTACATACAGCTCGGAATCTCAGTCTTCACTCAGTTGTGTGTGTGAGGCTCTGGAACTGAGGGGGAGGAGTGTCAAGCTGACCATTGTACCTAGGGAGCCGCCTCTATCACCATCCTGCCTCACCACAAGTTCCTATGTTTACAAAGCAATTAAACTATGTTTGTGTGTGTGTGTGTGTGTGTGTGTGTGTCGTACGCCCCACTATTCCTATTAGTATAGTCCTATATATTTGCATAAACATTTATAGATACGAACTTTCATTTTGTTCCCCTTAATTCCAACCCAAGACCCTATATTCACTATCATGGGAAAACCACCGCCAGCACGGCAGCCGATGATAGCGATAAAAACTACCTCTTCGGTCATCTGTAGCCAGGCAGAATCACACCTCTGCTAAGGCGATATCTAAGGAAGGTGGCGAGGTCCCAGGTGGGTGACGCAGGTTCTTCAGGCCCCCACTTGCATCACCCCCACGACCTTTGCCTCACATCTGCCCCAGGGAGGTGGTGCAGGTACCCCAGGCTGATGCTAGGCGGTCCCCTGCCTCACACCTGCCCCAGGGAGGTAGTGCAGGTACCCCAGGCTGATGCCAGGCGGCCTCCTGCTGTACATCTGCCCCAAGGAGGCGCTAGGCGAACGTTGGTCCACATCTGCCCTAAGCAGGTGGTGCGGGTGTCCCAAGTTGGCGTCAGGGGGCCCCCTGCTCCACACCGGTCACACACTGCAACACCCGCTGCAGTGATGACTAAGACAATAGTTCACAGGATCATGTGTGTCAGGAAGGAAGGCAGAGGGACCTGCAACGTGGTAATCCTCTCCTGCTGTGATCCCCAGACAAAACCTCTAAAACCATTAGTACATTTCTTGTGGAGACTGACTCACCTTTATGCCACACACGACGCTGGTGCCGTAACAATTATGCCACAGACTCACGTGCCATAACAATGACTCATGACTTAACATACAAACATAAATAATCAATCTGTCTTGTTTTCTACAGGGTTTAGTATTACTGTACTTGGTGCGGGAAGGAGTGGTAGTGTGGCTAGCGAATGAAGCCAGTGGCTCGTGAGTGGTCGTGTGTGGTAGGGGCGACAACAGATGGAATAAGATAGTTACCTGGACTGATGCGCCCAATGGCAGGTCGCTCCCTGTGCGACACCGCAGATCGACTCCGCAGAAGACTGACGTACCGCTTGATGGTGCCGCCCACGCTGGCCCCCAGGCTTCCGCCCGTGTTTGCGGCAGCGGCTACGGCAGCGGCCCGGGGGCCGAACGATGGGGCGGGACCCTCGGGGCGAGATCGAGTGCGGCGCAGACCCCGGTGCGGCCGCTTCTCACCGCCTGGCGTGGTTGGTCCCGGGTCCTCGTGAGACCGCACCAGACGCGTTCCGATTCCTCTTCCAAGGGAGGCCATGGCGGATGTTGCGGGAGAGTTCCGCAGGGCCTCCATGACGGGGCTGCGGGTGAAGGGCGAGCCACGGGGGGAGGCGAGGGTGCCGATGGTGGGCACACTAGGGCACGTGGCACTGCGACACAGGTGCTGACTCGAACTTAGGTCCAGTTCGTCGATCCTTTGCAGTCCTGAGGTGGAAGAATCCGCTGGAGACCCAAGGGGCAGCCGCCAGTCCATGGACAGGGACTTAACCAAGGGCTTCTTAGGGGCCCCCGGGGAGCGAAGCCCAACATCCCGCTTCTCTGACCCCTGAACCTTCTGACTGTTGACCCGCTTCAGTGACTTCAGCTTCAGTCGACGTTCCATGATATCAAAAGGAGCAGGTCTTCATCACGGCGGCACAGCAGCCTTGAGGCTGTCGAAGACGTACACTGGAAATCACTTTCGTTAACTCAGTGCTTCACTCTGAACGTTATACAGACCATGTATAACAACTATAGAGGTTGTGTCACATGGAAGGTTTATTACAAGTCCCCGACGAACACAGATAATCTCAGCGTTACAAGTAAATAATCTTAGATCATTGTATCATCACATCTCCTGCAAAGTGTAATGGATGGCGTTAATGGTGACCCGGTACCCGTAGTTCCAGACAATAACCAACCCTTCCAATCACGAAAGTTCCCCCGACGAACAATATGAAGCTGTGACGTAACCCAGGTGTATTGTTCCGCTACTGCTGGGTATCAGCTCACCTCACACTAGCGTCACACTTGTCGCCACCAGCGTCACACAACCAGTTAACACCACCACAGAATGGGTTAACGTGTTGTATCTAGTAACTGTCCACACAATTAAAAAAAGGTACTAAGGGAGGCAATTAAAGTGTTCTGGAGAATTACGACGCGACTGCAGATGGCAACATTAATAAAGCTGTCGCTCCCTGCCAAAATTAATTGCTAACCGAAGAACCACTTCAGTTAACGGACGCTGGTAACGTTTGCTGCCAGGCACTGAAGGCAAATGCTTATAAACAGAGACAAACACATATACACGATAAGAAACACATGCACATCAACAAACGTACACAACAAGCGAGGAGACATACATACACACAATCACATGTCCACTCAGACACACACATGCAATCACAACACACAATCCTTCTCGATACTCTATCATGTTGCCATGTGTTGAGTGAGCCGCCAAACAGTGGGTGAGCAACACGGACCGCTGGCCGTGAGCCATGAGGCCCCCAGCCCCTGGTGCCTGGCGGCCACCACTCAACCGGGCTTAATGCCTTGCCCCAGGGAGCTACAAACGCTGAGGCGAGCCTCTGTGGAGCTCTGGCCACTCTGATTAGACAAAGGAATATCACGTCGGCTCGTGAGGTGAAGAGGCACAGCGAGTAAAAGGTCCTATGAGTAAGTGGACAGCCTCCTGAGGGAGGGAGAGGGGAATGGTGCGAGAGACGGATGGCAGCCAAGCTGGCAGTGTGGCAGGGGATAGTGTAGGTGGGTGTGCGGGTGGGTGGGTGGGTGGGTTGTAGGGGCGACAGGTGTATTGAGGCATCTGTCGACCCGCCAGGAGGGAGAGTTGGCATCAGCCGGCACAACACATGTGAATGATTCAGTCATTATGAACTGCCACCGAGATAGCACTGTCAACTCCAAACGCGGAGACACTGGAAGATGTTAGGAGAACACCTGACACATCTGTCATCCCCTGGAAAACCTGTGACACAATAATATCTGGCTACTAGGCTCGGTAATGACAAAGACAATCAGTAACCGTGATCGGTACTGTGATGTGGGCCTTGTTCACATACGCCCCATCACCGTCCAGTGTTGCCCTGCCATGTTCACATACGCCCAGCACAGTCAGACTTCACACAACGTCGTTCATGCACGCACCGTATTGTCGTAGGTCCCACTGTATCGTCATGCGCTACACCGAACCATTCACATACAATCAGCACCGTCATGCGTCACACACTACTTCATCCACAGTGGCCAGTCATGAGAAGGGTAAATTTCACCTGACCATTCAGGAATCAGGGAAGAACTTGAGCCTATCATGCGAACAGTGTGTGTGTGTGTGTGTGTGTGTGTGTGTGTGTGTGTGTGTGTGTGTGTTACAAGTAGGTTACCAGGACCCAACTTCCTGCAGCGTTCCGCATCTCACACGGCCTCTCATTACGACG
>JAYMFT010300913.1:0-10245 GCA_038088735.1 Panulirus argus | reverse complement strand
CCCACCCAGCTGACCACAGGAGTTGTGACCCACCCAGATGACCACAGGAATTGTGACCCACCCAGCTGACCACAGGAGTTGTGACCCACCCAGATGACCACAGGAATTGTGACCCACCCAGCTGACCACAGGATTTGTGACCCACCTAGTTGACCACATGATTTGTGACTCACCTAGTTGACCACAGGAATTGTGACCCACCCAGCTGACCACAGGAGTTGTGACCCATCCAGCTGACCACAGGAGTTGTGACCCGCCCAGCTAACCACAGCCATTCCATAAATTTCCTCGGCGGTCAGAGTGGCGGTCGCCTGACCGACGTCCGTCACCACAATCACCACGTACCACCAGTGCTCCTACAGATACAAGAACTGTCCTTTACCTACAATTGTGAACGCCATAAATATTCCACGACCAAATGCACAGATAAGCAAACGAATAGCTTAGTTTTCCCATAGTTTTGTGTATGTCGAGTACTCTGTCACTGTAACGAAACCAGCGTGAAAATATTTATTCATCGCTTAGTGTATGCCATTAAATACATACGAACTGCATGTCAACACTGCAATTCAAACGGTATGTAACTTTACATCACTTAATGTTCAAAGAATCACCACTAAATGTATAGTGTATAAACCACAGAATTTGGTCTATAAAACTTCTTCTGCTATACAGACAGACTTCCTTCATGTGCTCATCAGCAACGTAGAAGCATCCAGCCTCATCTTAATCTTAAGCTCTTTTGTGAGTGAATAATTGGTTACTATTATGATTCCCAGTTACGTAATTCCTTAACTGTATATCTTCAGCTGCATAGCTGCGTAAATGCGGTAAATCTTTTCGTGACTATCTATTCATCGGTTTATGCCAGCCTTAACTAGGTTCCCATTCATCGACCAATCCCCATACGGAGGATGAACACCTGGGTTGGGTGTGGGTTCACTAACACGCCATGGATAAGGGCCCATGCGGGTTCAACCACGGACTTGCCCATGGTGACTCATGGTCATCAACGTTAACCACACTGTGTGTGTGTGTGTGTGTGTGTAAGAAGGGATGATATGATAAAGTGCATCTATATCAGCAGATGTGATCGGTAGCAGAAAAACGTTTTCCAAAAGATGTTAATCTTATTATAGTTGTCCAGTCTGAGGCTGGTGGATCCCTACATATCACTCATCTTAACCACGGACCTGAGAGCCATCATTTGCCAATCCATCATCATCGCTCCTTCCGTCATCGCTAAAGGTTTCTATTAACCACACAGTTATAACCCTCGACCGACCGGGCCTTATCGCCAGGATCTTGTGTTTTCACCATCGCCAGCCTCAGCACCCCTCCATCAAGGCAATGGGAGACAGGAACAGCATAGGTAGCAGGCCAGCAGTAAGCGGTGGCTCCAGGAACATTAAAACCAGCAACAGTGATTGTAATAAAGGAGGCAGTACTAAGATTAAAAGAATGTAAGAGGTAGGTAGTTACTTTTGTTTAATAGAAGTGTTACATGTTCCGTAATGCCAAAAGGAGTGAAAGAAGCAGCTAATAAGCTAATCCACTTCGAAAGCCACCCACTGTCTGCAGTAATCGCCCTTGTTGGAGTAGAGTCAGTAAAAGCGCAGCAGCTGAAAAAGCATTATCTCTAAGAAGGAAGGCAATGGAAGCAAAGACTGGATTATTAGTAAAATAGGGTTAGAACACAGCTTTGTAGTTTTGGATGACTATGGTGTTTGCCTACAGCTGCTTTGAAGTTAATAGCACTGTGTGTAGAGATCCGTTTGGATAAGAACGACCGCATTGTGATAGAGAAAACATGAATAAAGTTAAGAAAAAAAGAGTCTAAGGAAAAGTACCGGACTCATATCTGGAGAGGAAAGTCAGTAATTAATAGGGAAATTCAGTGAAATGAGCATCTAGTTTAAGGAAGCATATAAAGTTGTTGCATTCCCTACCTTCCTCGACAGAGAATTGTTGCAGAAACTTCAGACATGTATTGTTCAGGAGTAAGAAGGTCGTTACCAACTGTGAGGCACGGAGACGGTGATTGCAAAGGCAATGATGAACGGAATAGCAAACGTCAGTTGGCAAGTGGTTTAGATATACACTGTGAAAAACGACATGCATGAGCTACAAATACTATGCAATATCAAAGAAGTACAACATGACAGGAATTATTATAAAAATATATCTTACATAAGAAATGTTATAGATACTTCATAGGATCACCCAAAACTATTCCCGTTCATTCATTATGAAAAGGATACTGGTAATTGATCAGAAAGATGAACTAGAGAACTCGGAATGACACGTCATTTTCTGTGATATGGGCATGGAAATGAAGATCTGAAGTCTAGTTTCCAAAGCTTTCTTACCACAGCATCCTAGGAACTTCCAACGCTGCCGGATGGGGAAGGTAAAGATACGTTGTAAAGAACTAATGTCAAATATCAGACTACATGGATGCTGATGAGGGACTAAACACACACATAGTTCTTGGAGAGGTTAGCACCTCATCAGTTTTGCCCATCGAGTTGCTTTCCTCAGCGAGTGAGTAGAATCTTTAAGCAGGCCACCAGGAATGTTGTACAAAGATGAGACCTCAAAGAGAGTCGTGTAGCAGTAGAATGGTGAACTGATGAACATAGATTAGAAAATAATCTTGACAAGGCACCTGCGCCGCTAACATGGTCTACGAGTTACTACAAAAGATAATATGGTAATAGATAGAGCACTAAGGTTATGTGTATTTCAAAATCAACTGAAAGAAAGAAATGTAAAGAGTCATATGGATTCCACTCTCCCTTCTGATATTCGGTTATGGAGTAACAGAAATATTCAGAGAAATGATAATGTGGGAAGAAAATGAGAAAGAAAAATGGAATTGATAAAAAGAATGAATTGCGTATATAAATCTGGGATGGTAATGACTTAGTATGGTAGGCTAAAGTAAAGCAATCCTCTGCTGGATAGCGGGAGCCGGTTATTGAAAATGGACTAAGCTGTGACCCTTTACCCAAGCCAGTATATACGGTTAGTTGGTCAGAGGAATACTATCAGGGATGCCTAATCTACCCAAAGAGGTTTCGTCCTAGCCACCAAACCGCATGTTGTATTAAATAACTTACTCGTTTCCTGGATAGTTTGTCATTTGTTCAGCATTTACGATTGGTATTGTGATGGATTATTCTTGCACTGTTACAGACATTAAACTTGTCAGAGTCCCGTAGTGCTTCATACAGAACAAAAGAGAACTTAAAGAGCATTGCCAGATTGCCTGTACAGTTTATTGCTGCCGGAATTCTCTGACTCTGGAGTTCATAGTGTATCTTTATAATTGCCTTAAGTATAAAGTATAAAAGATATAGTTAAGGGGCTCACGTCTTTGGTGAAGGTGTGCTTGCCATATTGACATTCGTTCTAATTGCAGACTTTCCTATAAAAATTTCCTCCAAACATTTTAGTTTTGTAGATATTTTCTATCTACCTTACGTGTTGTCTGAAGGAGTGAAGGATGGGAAAAGAGCCTTTTTTTTCCACCTCTTTGAGAGTACTACATCCTTTTCAGTAGCGTTAAAGACATACCTCCTCGCTTGGTCTCTCTGCATCTGTGTATTTGTCTATGTAATTCCAAGTTACTCTCTTTTTCTTATTTCTCATTGTTTATTCACTCCGGTCCTAGTTTTACAGCTTTTTTCTTATCTTTATTTTCTAAAACATTATTGTTTCTTGTATATCCAGGCCACCGATGTCAAATCCCTGGATAGTCTTCATTGGTGTGTCCGGGTTGCTGTGAGGGAGTAATCTCCACTTGCAATCTTATGGCGAGGTGAGGGACACGAGCTTGTAAAGCTTTCCTCACAGCCCCGTCCGTATAAAGTGGTGTCTAGATGGAGTGTTTGTATAAGTAATGCGTAGTTCTGTTTAGAGGTCAAAAAATGTATGAACTACAAACAAGTTAAACAGAAAACAGCTGAGAGATAGAGGGAAGCAATGAGGTGAGAAAGATTATGAGGAAATAATGAGGAGGAAGTGGAGAGACATTAGAGAGAGAGAATACAAAAGAGACAGCCAACAAATGCTATAAGAGAGACAATGATTGCTTTACATTTAGGGTAGTGTAACTGGGATAACCATCTCCTTAGACTTGTGGTCAGCTGCTGGTGAACCATTCCCGCTACCAGTACGAATACCTCGACTACCACCATCATCACCACCACTACAGTTACCGCCACCATGACTATCACCATCACCAGTACCACTATCACCATCAAGACCATCATCACTATTACAAGATAAATCACTATTACCATAAATAGGCGTCGCCACCATAACCAATACCTCGTCTAGTACTACCATCACAGCCACCATCACAGTTACCATTACCATATCAGCGACCATCATCATCAACGCCATTACCACAGCTCACCATACCATCACTATCAGCATCATCGTAGCATGTGAGAGAGTTTGTCTATCGTCACACCACCACCTCCAACGTCACGGGTTCTGCTGCACAGTCGGTCACCAGTCAGTCTACCCACGCCTCTAATGACTGGTCTGTGACATCTTCTGTTTCCACATCACTTCCCACTTTAATTGTTCTAGGGCAAAGGAAACCACCCTACCTCCACCGTCCCTTTTTTCTCTTCCCGGCTTCGTCAGTAATTTCCCTCCCACCTCCGTCACTTGTGTGCGTGTACGGCAGTGCTGTTCGTAACCGGTGTAGAAAGGCAAATGTCCCTAGTTTGCCGGGGTACATTCTTATTCTCATGGTATGTCTTTCGGTTCCTCTCTCCTTATTTACCTATACCATGAAAAGTGTACACGTGTTCTCTAATGTGATTTTCCGCCTATGTTGCAATGTCCCTAAATGGAGAGTAGCCGGAAATTATCTTGAGCATCTTTACCGTAATTATCTGAACAAGTTTTATATTTAGAATATTTACACAGTGGCTTATGATGATTATGCCTCTTTTTTACTGCTCATTTGCATGGCGTAGTGTAATTTGTGCAGGAATTACTGGTTCAGATGGTGCGTGATTAATATGATAGTAGATAGCTTAGCCTGGGACCAGAGATCCCAGGAAGATATCCAGATTTGATCGTTTCGGTCTGACGTGGAAGCAAGATCCGTCAAAGATATAGCAGCAGCAGTGGGGATGGACGACGTCTGAATATGTGTGGAGGTGGAGGCTGAAAAAACAGCACCTGAAGGATAACAGGAGAGTATGATCTGTGAGTTACGATTCGTAGCTGAGTGTGTAGGAGCTAAGGCAGTATGAGGCTCCAGGCGATGAGGAAACGTAAAAAAAGATGGTCACGTTGTAGGTCAGTGAGGCTTCAGTAGTTATTAGGAGAGATTTATTCACGGCGTTACGCGTGCTGCATGCATGTGGTAACTAGATTATTTAACGCCTTAAGCGGAGTCCAAAGGCAGTTCCGTAAGGGTGTGGGCAAACGTGGTGTCATCGTCGATATTCTTTTTCACAACGAAAGAGGTTTCAGCTTGGCAGAAGTATCGGGTCTAAATTAGTTGACGTTTGAATGGACAGCTTGCTGTCACATCACAGTGTTATGTAACAGTGCTCGGACCGCTAGCAGCCTGGTGGAAAAACAGTGGCTCATTGTAAATTCTCTCTCTATGGTTGCCAATTGGCCATTGATGTCCCTACTGTCTTCATCTTTTCAAAGAGATCAAAAAAATAAAGAGCAATGTAATGATCTCTCTTCTTAGTAGGATGCAGATATACATGTAAAACAAAGCGTTATATTATACTTTTTCACAGTAATAGATTCACAGAAACAAAATCTGTGATGTTACTGTTGCTGCGTGGGGACGTTACCACATAGAGGAGCTACGATCCTAATGAATCCTCTGATTGAGTAAGCTTGCCACTGTGTGTTCCGGAGGGTGAGTATGGGGAACACTGTCTGTCTCATTTCCTGAGCTCTGAATGGTGCACCTTTTTGCGAGCTGTCCTTGCTTTTGATCCGTAAGCCAACACATCTGAAGTTCGTTGAGGCTTACTGTAAGCGTCGTACGCATTCTACTGGCATTACTCTGAATATGAATTCGAAGCACTTTCGTTACTAGCTAGCAGAAATATTTGAAAAATCTCTCTTGCGTGCTTTAAACAAGGGAGCAAATTCACCTGACTGAATGACTTGTCATAAGGATTGGAATCCTACATGAATTAATAATTTTCGAGTTGATAACAATTATATTTATTTACTTTTTCATACATATGTGAATTCAGTACGTCAACAGCATCGGCACTGAGCCATACTAACTGTAGTACAAGATAGTACGTCTCTTTGTGGGTGTGAGATGACACTTCCCGTGTAGACCATCATAATGAAACCAAGGAATGGTAACTGAAGGGATATCCAGAGATTGCAAGTAATAGGGACAACACCAGTCTTCTTCATGCTGGTTTTCAGACTCATTTCTTCCACTACAGACACATGGGTGCTATGCAATCGTATGAAAGACTAGGACGCTGCTCCCTGCATTGGAGACAAAGGGATATTACCGCTGGCCCACCACATAATGATCTTTAGGCTTCGCCTACATACGTATTGGCCCTGTGCGCCGCTCCCCCACACAAGAGCCACACTGGCTTCCACGCTGCTCTTGTGCGCTGCCTCCTGCACTAGAGAAAGTGGTACCATCAGCTCTCACACTGGTGTTGGGCGCCGCTTCCTAACACCACACAAAAAAAGGATACCATCTGCTCACACCCCGGGTCTCAGTCGGGGTGCCACTCCCTTCACCACACAGTCACCTACGGCTTTGATGATACGGGCTGGAGGGAGTGAACCTCCCCTTGCCTGATTTATGACAACCAATGGATCATCTCAATTCTTGCCATGCTCAGCTGCCAGATGTCACGGGCGACCGCAGCAGCATCCTTCCAGCTCAGTCGCGGTAATCGGAGGTTCTCTTGCCACTCCCCGATGGATAATTACAGGCTTTAGCACGGCTGAAGAATACCCTGCTATGTTAGCCTCGACGAGCGTACTTATCTCCTCTTCAGTGGTCATGTTTGTGGTTATTATATAATTATGGCGTTGGCTGGCTGGATGGATGGATGGAGTGATCCGTGCACCTGGCCCTCACCTCCGTGGGCTGATGGATGGACGGATGGGTGCTGACAGTGAGTGCATGTGATCATCCAGCAAGTCTTCCCACTCTACCCCTGACCAGTGACGAAGGTTCACCTGTGCGAGCGGAAATACTTCAGGTTATACGGGCCAATCACATCTTGATTTTACTTTTGGAATTATTATGTTTTCACGTGATTTGTTACGGTACAAGTTTAAAAGCATTTTCCTCATCAGTTTCTTTTTTTTACAAGATGCCTGTTCCTTAGGAAATGTATTTATATTTTAAACTAGTTTCTAACATATACCACATCTCTTTTTTTTTTTTCTTGCATGATTTACTGTGCTGGCGCGTTATCTGAGATAACCTAGCTATACCTTATACAATTCTTGATAACTTCACCAATGATGATAGCATTTGATCAACTGTACCACTAAGGCTTCGTAAATTGGTTTCGGAAGCAAAACTTCACAAAAGCATGAGGTGTAGTCAGTAACATCGTTGGTGTTGCTAGTTTTGGTCATAGTATCCTGTTAGGTCAAGCGACATGTCTTGTGGAAAGTATTGTAACACAGGTGTACTGGCACAGGGGATCCTACAGGTGCCGGAAACCATTCTGTTTGTTAGTCGCTCTGGAACGTCTCTATCACTTTGAGCACTAGGAACCCTCTTCTAAATGATGTACGTGAATGGCGAGGCTGCATCATGACGCCATAGACAATAACGGGGGATGTTGGATGAGTACCTTTGGTGTTTCTCATGAACCCAAGTGATGTCTTAACGAGACGGATAAAGATAGAAATCTACTGCCTTGAATAGTTCCTCTTATTCCACATGATGTTTACGATGAATCTGACTCAACAAAAAGCGCTGAGACCCCCCTTATCGCATGACTAATTATGTAAGCTGTCTGTTCTCAAGTATAGTAGCCATTGCTCATTAGCAGGATGTATTAAGCCAGTAACATTATGTGGATGTGAGGCACGGGCTATAGATGAGGATGTGCGTGGAGGATGGTTGAGTTGGATATGAAATGTCTTAGGACAATATGTGTGAGATGGTTTGATCGAGTAAGCGATAAGATAGTGAGAGAGAGAAGTGTGGTAATAAAAAGAGTATGGCTAAAAGAGCTAAAGAGGGTGTGCTGAAATGGTTTGGACATATGGAGAGAATGATTGAGGAGAGGTTAACAAAGAGGATACATGTCAGAAGTGGAGGGAACAAGGAGAAAGGGTAAAATAAATTGGAGATGGAGGGATGGAGTGAAAAATATTCTGAGTGATCGAGGCCTGAACATGCAGGAGGGTGAAAGGCGTGCACGGGATAAAGTGAACTGGAACGATGTGTTATACCATTCCAGTCATGAATCTGAGATAGTATTTGAGGAATATCCAATCTGCCTAAAATCAATTATAGAGGTCTAATGATCTGATTAGAATGTAGAAATTAGTATTGTTTTCTTTGAACTTCTTTTTCTTTGTAAGGAATGAACCACTTTCGAGGGGAAGAGCTCAGTTTGCTTGTCAAATCTTTGCCTGAATGAGACTTTAAAGGAGAAAGAAAGGATATATCAGAGAATCAAAGGAACCTCCTGAGAGGGAGCGATGCTGCTGACTGTTGTGTGGCACGGGCGTTCTCACTCCGCGGGATTGCCTACGCCTCACCCGGAATACTAATGAGACGAGACTGAGCTTCGAACATATTAGACAACTTTTACCGCCGACCTCGTAAATCAGGTACGCGCCATTGCTTAAGCCTTTGTTTCCTCGGGTCATCCGATAGATGGAGAATTTAAAGATTTAAAAAGGTGAGAGAGTGGAGAGGGTATAAATGAAATGAGGTACTGGGACATCTATGGATAGAGAGGTTCACACAAAGTGTCTGGTAGGACTAGATACACACTGCTTGTTAAAGGTAGGGTAGGAAGGGCTTAGAAGGGGAAGGCAGTAAAGAATAGATGGGGAAACGGAAGGTGGAAATCCACGATGAAGGTAAATAGGAATAAACGGAAAACGGAGCCAGTGGCGACAAGAAAAGGGTGAATGAGAAACGGAAAGGACGATGAAGAAAGAAGATAGGTAAGTCAGGGTAAGGAGGGAAAAGGAGGAGGTGTTCAGTCATGTTTAATGAAGGGCGTACGTGAAGCAATGGTAGTTAAAGGATAAGACGGAGGAAGGAGTGTGAAACAAAGAGAAAGTAGAATGGTGCAGGGAGAGGGATATAAGGAAAAGAGTTGGATAGAAAATGGGAAAAGGGAAGAAGAAAAACAGGGTGACTAAGGGCAGACATTATGGATGATGATGTCAAAGACTCCTGTAAGTAGGAAGGATGAATGAAGGGTAGACGAGTGTAAATGATGAAATTTAGGTATGAGACAAATGACAAAGATGAAGACGTTTATGTATCGAAAGAAGAAGTAAAGAAGAGATGGAAAAAGGTAAATGATACGAAAATTTATCTTTACACAATATTTTCTTTAATTCTGTTCCCATTCCTATGCTCGTGATGCCTCAGTTTTGATGCAAGGGACTGGGTATTAGTGGTGGGCGATTTAGATGCGAAATCGAGTAATGTGGCAGTTGAGGGTATAACTGGAGGGCATGGGGTATTCAGTAAAGTGAATGGAAATCGTGGACAGCTTGTTGAGTTATGCACTGAGAAAGGACTGGATATTGTGAATACCTGGTTTAAAAAGAGGGACATACACAAGTACACGTATGTGAGCAGGATGATGATGAGCAGGCACTACTAGATGACATACTGTTTCATAGGCGTGCCAAAAGGAGACTTTCTGGATGTGAACGCATTTAGAGGGGCAGCTAGCGTGAAGATTTGTAAAGGTTATCGGAAAAGATGAAACGGTATCGGTGAGAAGAGAGTGATGAAAGTGACTTTGGAAAAGAAGCTTGTGTGAAGAAATACCACGACAGGTTGACTGTAGAATAACAAAAGGTGAGAGTAAACTAGGCTAGGGGAGTGGAGGTATTTAGGGAAGCAGTGCTGGCATGTGCGAGAGAAGCGCGTGATAGGCTTGAAGTTGGAGATGAGCAGGTTAGAAAGGGTAATTAATGGTGGAAAAGAAAAAAAAAAGAAAAAAAAAAAAAATATATATATATATATATATATATATATATATATATATA
>JAYMFT010300912.1:0-23734 GCA_038088735.1 Panulirus argus | reverse complement strand
AGTTGATGGAGAAAAGGGGGGAGGCTGATCCATCAACAACCACAGAGATAGATCGGCCGGAGAGGAAGCTAGATATCTGGGAGGAAAGTGAGGGAGGGAAGCCCCTTTCCTCGTCAGGTCAGATTAGGAGACCACCTGATTTCCCAAGATTATCTTTCAAAGCCCCTTCTCATATTTGCCTGTGTATTTAACCAACCTCAACCCCTGTACATTTCTTTGCCTGTCTGAAGATGTCATAAACGAAAGTACTAACCGTGCTTGGTTTATATCTCTCAAGTGGTGTATTTTGCATTTACTTTTTCACGGTGAAGTGAATATTCTGCAGACAAAGAAGAAAACGGACGCCATCAAAACTTTCCTGAAAATGGATCCTAGCATTTGAGACTTCTGTAGTGTTTCTTCCCATCTTCATTAAGTGCATACCGAACAAGGGGAGGTGACGTTTCCTGTGAACTCGATTGTCTTGTTAATGTGGCCGTATTAGGGCAGATTAACTGACCTCACCACACTCGGCCATGTCATGTTATTTCAGTAGACCACCTGATTTCCCAAGAAGATCACCTAACGAAGCCATGCCTCAAATTTGTCTGTGTATATAACCAACACCAACCCTGGTACATTTACTATTTGTGTTTGATTTCTTTCTCTCCAGTGGTTTATTTTACAGCTACTTCCTCACAGTGAAGGGAATGTTCTGCAGATAATGGAGACAACGTAAGCCTTCAACACTCTCCTGAACTTATACCCTAGTCTTCGAAACTTCTGCAGTGTTTCCTTGATTCTTCATTAGGTGCATATTGGGCAATGGAGAGGCAGCGTTTCCTGAAAGCGTCTTTTATCGATCGTCTTATCAACATGGTCGTGTCAGGGCAGATCAGTTGACTTCATCGACCCCAGCCTCGTCAGGTCAGTTCAGAAGGCCACCTGAATACCGAATAAGATTACCTAATGAAGCAATGCTTTAAATTTGCCTATGCATATAATCACACCAAACCTTTGTACATTTATCTCTCTGATTGAAGATGTAATAAACGAAAGTACTAGCTGTGCTTAATTTCTCTCTCTTCAGTGGTGTATTTTGCATATAATGGAGACTAAGTACGCCTTCAACATTTTTCTGAACTTGGATCCTAGCCTTCGAAACTTCTGCAGTGTTTCCTCCCTTCATTAAGTGCATGCTGAGCAATGGAGAGGCGGAGTTTCTTGAGAACATCTTTAACTGAAACACTTGGTATTCGATCGTCTTGTCAACCTAGCTCTGACAGAACAGATTAGTTGACGTCACCGCTCCCGGATTTTCAGGTTAGGTCAGGAGAGCACCTGATTAACAAAGAAAATTACCTATTGAAGCCACTTTTCATATTTGTCTATGTATATAACCACCCCCAATCCCTGTACATTTCTCTTTTAATTTGAAGATATAATAAACGAAAGTACTAACTGTACTTAATTTCTCTCTCTCTCTCTCTCTCCAGTGGTTTATTTTGCATTTACTTCTTCACGGTGAAGTAACGATTCTGCAGTTATATAGGCTATGTACTTCTATAACACTTTCCTGAAAATGGATACAAGCTTTCGAGAATTCTGCAGTATTTCCCCCCGTCTTCATTATGTGCATACCGAGTAAAGGAGAAGCGGCATTTCCTGAGATCATCTTTAACTGGAACACATGGTACTCAATCGTCTTGTCAACTTGGTCGTGTCAGAGCAATTTTTTTTGACATCATCGCCCGTAGCCTTTTCAGGTTAGGACAGGATAACACCTGATTTCCGTAGAAGATTACCTAATGAAACTCCTTCTCAAATTTGCCTGTGTATATAACACCCCCAGTCCTTGGCCGTTTCTTTCTTCGTCTGAAGGTATGATAAACGAAAGCAATAACTTTGTTTAATCTCTCTCTCTCTCCAACTGCGTATTGCGCATTACTTCTACAGGGTGAAATGAAAGTTCAGCAGATAATGGAGAGAACGTACTCCATCACTTTCCTGAACTTGGACCCTAGCCTTCGAGACTTCTGCAGTGTTTCCTCCCGTCTTCATTAAGTGCATACCGTGTAAGGGAGAGGCGGTGTATCCTGAAAATATCTTTAACTGGAACACTTGGTACTCGATCGTCTTTTCAACGCGGCCATGTCAGGGCAGATTAGTTGATATTACCGCCACCGGCCTCGTCAGGTCAGATTAGGAGACCACCTGATTTCCCAAGAAGATTTCCTCTTAAAACCTCTTCTCAAATTTGCCTGTGTATTTAACTAACCCCAACCCTTGTACATTTCTCTGCCTGTCTGAAGATGTCATAAACGAAAGTACTAAGTGTGCTTAGAATAATTCCCTCCAATGGTGTAATTTGCATTTACTTCTTCACCATGAAGTGAATGTTTTGCAGACAAAGGAGAAAACTGACGCATTCAAAACTTTCCTGAACATGGACCCTAGCCTAAGAGACTTCTGTAGTGTTTCCTCCCATCTTCATTAAGTGCATACCGAGCAAGGGAGAGGTGACGTTTCCTGAGAACTCGATTGTCTTGTTGACGTGGCCGTGTTAGGGTAGATTAAATGACCTCACCGCACTCGGCCATGTCATGTTATTTCAGCAGATCACCTAACTTCCCAAGAAGATCACCTAATGAAGCCATGCCTCAAATAGGCCCGTGAATATAACCACCACCAACCCTTGTACATTTCTCTTCTTATATGAAGATATCATTAATGAAAGTAGTAACTGTGTTTGATTTCTTTCTCTCCAGTGGTTTATTTTGCAGCTATTTCCTCACAGTGAAGTGAATGTTCTGCAGATAATGGAGACATCGTAAGCCTTCAACACTTTCCTGAACTTTTACCCTAGCCTTCGACACTTCTGCACTGTTTCCTCCCGTCTTTATTGAGCGCAAACCGAGCAAAGGAGAGATGTCGTTTCCTGACAACATATTATTCTGGAACACGTTTCTACTCGATCGTCATGTCAACGTGGCCGTGTCAAGGCAGATTAGTTGAAATCACACCCCTGGCCTTGTCAGGTCTGGTCAGGAGACTACCTGATTTCCGAAGAAGATTACTTAATGAATAGAAGACCTCAAATTTCCTTGAACATTTCTCTCTTAGTATGAAGATGTAACAAACGAATGTACTAACTGTGCTTAATTTTCCTCTCTCCAGTGGTGTATTTTGCATTTACTTTTATGCGGTTAAGTGAAGCTTATGCAGATAATGGAGACCATGGACGCCTTCAAAACTTTTCTGAACTTGGACCAAATCCTTCGAGAATTCTGTAGTGTTTCCTCCCGTCTTCATTAAGTGTATACCTAGCAATAGAGAGGCGGCGATTCCTGAGAACATCCTTAACAATAACACGTTGTACTCCATCGTCTTTTTAACGTGGCCGTGTCAAGGCAGATTAGCTGACATCACTGCCGCAGGCCTTGTTTGGTCAGGTCAGGAGACCACCTAATTTCCCCCCAAAATTACCTAATAAAGCCACGCGTCACTTCTGTCTGTGTATATAACCACTCCTAACCCCTTGTAAATTTCTTTTTCTGTCTGAAGATGTAATAAACGAAAGTACTAACTAACCTTAAATTCTTTCTCTCTAGTGGTGCATTTTGCATTTACTTTATCAAGGTGAAGTGAAGGTTTTGTAGATAATGGAGACAACCTACGCCTTCGACACTTTCCTGAACTTTAACCCTAGCTTTCTCGACTTCTAGAGTGTTTCCTCCCGTCTTCATTAAGTGCATATCTAGCAAGGGAGGGGCGGCGTTTCCTGAGAACATCTAGAACACATGTTACTCAATCGTCCTGTCAACGTAGCTGTACCAGGGAAGATTAGATAAACTCGCCGACCCCGGCCTTGGGAAGTTCGGTCAGGAGACACATGAATTCTCAAGAAGATTACGTAATGAAGCCACGCATCAAATTAGCCTGTGTGTATAGCCTCCCCAACCCTAGGATATTTCTCCCTCTGTCTGAAGATGTAAAAAAAGGAAAGTTCTAACCTTGTTTGTTTTTTTTCTCGCTCTAAAGTGGTGTATTTTGCATTTACTTCACAGTGGAGTGAAGGTTCTATAGATAATGGAGGCCAATTAAGCTTTTAACCCTTTCCTGAATTTGGACCCTAATCATCGAGACTTCTACAGTCTTTACTCTTGTCTTCATTAAGTGCCTACCGAGCAACGGGGAGGCGGCGTTTTCTGAGTACATCTTTTACTAGAACACGCGATATTCGATCGTCTTGTCATCGTGGCCGTGTCAAGGAAGATTAGCTGACATCAGGAGACCACCTGATTTCCCAACAAGATTGCCTAATAATCCACGCCTCAAATATTCCTGTGTGTATAACCACCAGCAACACTTGTATATTTCTCTCTGTGTCTGAAGATTTAATAAGCGAATGTACTAATTGTGCTTAATTTCTTTCTCTCCAGTGGTGTATTTTGCATGTACTTATTCACGGTGAAGTAAATGTTTTGCAGACAATGGAGACCACGGATGCCTTCAGTACTTTCCTGAACTTGGACCATAGCATTCGACACTTCTGCAGTGTTTCCTCCCGTCTTCATTAAGTGCAAACCGAGCAAGGGAGAGCCTTCGTTTTCTGAGAAAATATTTTGCTGGAACACATTTCATCTCGATCGTCTTGTCAGCGTTGCCGTGTCAAGGCAGATTAGTTGAATTACAACCCCCAGCAATGTCAGGTCTGGTTAGGAGACTACCCGATTTCCGAAGATTACCTAATGAAGCCGGGTCTCAAATTTCCTTTTTATATAATCACCCCAAACTCTTGAACGTTTCTTTCTCTGTATGAAGATGTAACAAACGAAAGTACTAGCCATGCTTAATTTCTCTCTCCAGTGCTGTATTTTGCATTTACTTTTTCACGGCGAAGTGAAGCTTTTACAGGTAACGGAGACAACGTACATCTTTAACACTATCCTGAACTTAAACTAATCTTCCTTGACACGGAAACGATGACAAGAAGGTTCGAGTACCACGTGTTACAGTAAAAGATGTTTTTAGGAAACGCCGCTTCTCCCTTGCTCGGTATGCACTTAATGAAGAAGGGAGGAAACACTCTAGAAGTCTAGAAGGCTAGTGTCTAGACTTCTACAGTGTTTCCTCCCGTCTTCATTAGCTGCATATCGAGCAAGGGAGAAGCGGCCTATCCTGAGAACATCAAGAACAAGTGGCACTCAATCTTCTTGTCAACCTTAGTTCGGTCAGGAGACCACTGAATTCCCAAGATTACCTAATGAAGCCATGCCCCGAATTAGACTGTGCATATAACTACCCCCAACCCTAGGACATTTCTCCCTTTGTCTGAAGATGTGATAAAGGAAAGTTCTAACCTTGTTTTTTTTCTCGCTCTGAAGTGGTGTATTTTGAATTTACTTCTTCACGGTGGCGTGAAGGTTCTATAGATAAAGGAGACCAATTAAGCCTTTAACACTTTCCTGAACTTGGACCCTGACCATCGAGACTTTTGCAGTGTTTACTCCTGTCTTCATTAAGTGCATACCAAGCAACGGGGAGGCGGCGTTTTCTGACAACATCTTTTACTAGAACACACGATACTCGATCGTCATGCCATCGTGGCCGTGTCAAGGAAGATTAGTTGGCATCAGGAAACCACCTGATTTCCGAACAAGATTACCTAAGAAACCACGCCTCAAATATTCCTGTGTGTATAATCACCCCTGACATTTGCATATTTCTCCCTCTGTCTGAAGATGTAAAAAACGAAAGTTCTAATTGTGCTTAATTTCTTTATCTCCAGTGGTGTAATTTGTATGTACTTATTCACGGTGAAGTGAAGGTTTTGCAGACAATGGAGACGACGGACGTCTTCAGTACCTTCCTGAACTTGGACACTACCCTTCGACACTTCTGCAGTGTTTCCTCCCGTCTTCATGAAGTGCATATCGAGCAAGGGAGAAGCGGCGTTTCCTAAGAAAATCTTTTATTGTAACACGTGGTATTCGATCGTTTTGTCATCGTGGCCGTGTCAAGGAAGTTTAGTTGATATCACGGCCCCCGGCCTTGTCAGGTCAGATCAGTAGACCTTCTGATTTCCCAACAAGATAATCTTATCAGGCGACGCCTCAAATATGCCTGTGTATATAACCACCCCCAACACTTGTATATTTCTCTCTCTGTCTGAAGATATAATAAACGGAAGTACTGATTGTGTTTAATTTCTCTCCAGTAGTGTAATTTTCATGTAAGTATTCACGGTGAAGTGAATGTTTTACAGACAATGAAGACCACGGATGCCTTCAGTATTTTCCTGAACTTGGACCATAGCCTTAGACACTTTTGCAGTGTTTCCTACCGTCTTCATTAAGTGCAATTCGACAGAGGAGAGCCGTCGTTTCCTGAAAACATCTTTTGCTGGAACACGTTTTTACTCGATCAGTTGTCAACGTGGCCGTGTCAAGGCAAATTAGTTGAAATCACAACCCCCAGCCTTGTCAGGTCTGGTTAGGAGACTACTTGATTTCCCAAGAAGATTACCTAATCAAGCCGGGCCTCAAATTTCCTTTGTATATAATCATCCCCCAACCATTGAACACTTCTCTCTCAGTAAGAAGATGTAAGAAACGAAAGTACTAACCATGCTTAATTCCTCTATCTCCAGTGCTGTATTTTGCATTTACTTTTTCACGGTGAAGTGAAGCTTCTGTAGATAACGGAGACAACGAACATCTTTAACACTATCCTGAACTTAAACCGTAGCCTTCTAGACTTCTACAGTGTTTCCCCCCGTTTTCATTAAGTGCATATCAAGCAAGGGAGAAGCGGCGTTTACAAAGAACATCTTTTACTGTAACACGTGGTACTCGATCATCTTGTCAACGTGGCCGTGTCAAGGAAGCTAAGTTGACATGACGGCCACCGGCTTTCTCAGGTCAGGAGACCTGATTTCGCAACAAGATTACCTTATGAAACCATTCCTTAAATATACCTGTGAATATAATCACCTCCAACACTTTTATATTTTAGTCTCTGTCTGAAGATGTAGAGATCGAATGTACTAATTGTGCTTAATTTCTTTCTCTCCAGCGGCGTAATTTTCATGTACTTATTCATGGTGAGGTGAAGGTTTTGCAGACAATGGAGACCACGGACGTCTTCAGCACTTTCCTGAACTTGGACACTACCTTTCGACACTTCTGCAGTGTTTCCTTCCGTCTTCATAAAGTGCATATCGGGCAAGGGAGAAGCGGCGTTTCCTAAGAACATCTTTTACTGTAACATATGGTACTCGATCGTCTTGTCATCATTTACGTGTCAAGGAACGTTAGTTGACATCACGGCCCCCGGCCTTGATAGGTTAGGTCAGGAGACCTGCTGATTTCCCAACAAGATTAACTTATGAAGCCACGCCTCATATATGCCTGTGTATATAATCACCCCTAACACTTGTATATTTCTCTCTCTGTCTGAAGATGTAATAAACGAATGTACTAATTGTGCTTAATTTCTTTCTCTCTAGTGGTGTAATTTGCATGTACTTATTCACGGTGAAGTGAATGTTTTAAAGACAATAGAGACCACGGACGCCTTCAGTGCTTTCCTAAACTTGGACCATAGCCTTCGACACTTCTGCAGTGTTTCCTCCCGTCTTCATTAAGTGCAAACCGAGCAAGGGAGAGATGTCGTTTCCTGAGTACATCTTTTGCTGGCAAACCTTTCTAATCAATCGTCTTGTCAACGTGGCCGTGTCAAGGCAGATTAGTTGAAATCACAACCCCCATCCTTGTCAGGTCTTGTCAGGAGAGTAGCTGATTTCCGAAGATTACCTAATGAATAGAAGACCTCAAATTTCCTTGAACATTTCTCTCTCAGTATGTAGATGTAACAAACGAAAGTACTAACTGTGCTAAACCTTTCTCTCTACAGTGGTGTATTTTGAATTTATTTTCTTATCATGAAGTGAAGATTCTGAAGATAATGGAGAACACGGACGCCTTCAACGCTTTCCAGAACTTGGACACAATCCTTCGAGAATTCCGCAGTGTTTCCTTCCTTCTTCATTACGTGCATACCTAGCAAGGGAGAGGCGGCTTTCCTGAGAACATCTTTAACTAGAACACGTGGTACTCCATCGTCTTTTCAACGCGGCCGTGTCAAGGCAGATTAGTTGACATCACCACCGCCGGCCTTGTCTGGTCAGGTCAGCAGACCACCTAATTTCTCCAAAAGATTACCTAATAAAGCCACGCGTCATTTCTGTCTGTGTGTATAACCACCCCCAACCCTTTTAAACTTCTCTCTCTGTCTAAAGATATAATAGGCGAAAGTACAAACTTAAATTTTTTCTCTCTAGTGGTTTATTTTGCATTTACTTTTTCACAGTGAAGTGAAGGTTTTGCAGATAATGGAGACAATGAACGCCTTCAACACCTTCCTGATCTTAGACCCTAGCCTTCAAAACTTCTTCAGCGGTATTTCCTGAGAACATGTAGAAAAAATGGTACTCAATCGTCTTGTGAAATTAGCGGTGTCAGGGAAGATTAGTTAAACTGTTCGTCCCTGACCTTGTCAAGTTCGGTCTGGAGACCACCTGAATTCCAAAGAAGATTACTTAATGAAGTCACTCCTCGAATTAGCCTGTCTATATCACCACCTCCAACCCTTGGACATTTCTTTCTCTGTCTGAAGATGTAACAAAGGAAAGTTCTTATTTTTTTTTCTCTCTCTCAAGTGGTGTATTATGCGTTTACTTATTCACGGTGGAGTGAAGGTTCTATAGATAATGGAGACCAAGTAAGCCGTTAAGAGTTTCCGGAACTTAGACCCTAACTGTTGAGACTCAGGCAGTGTTTACTGTGGTCTTCATTAAGTGCACACCGAGCAATGGGGAGGCAGCGTTTTCTGAGAACATCTTTTACTAGAACACGCGATGCTCGATCGTCTTGTCATCGTGGTCGTGTCAAGGAACATTAGATGGCAACACGGTCCCGGCCTTTTTAGGTCAGGTCAAGAGACTACTTGATTTCCCAGTAACATTACCTTATGAAGCCACGCTTCATATATGCCTGTGTTTATAATCACCCGAACACTTGTATATTTCTCTCTCCGTCCAAACATGTAAAAAACGAATGTAAAAATTGTGCTTAATTTCTTTCTCTCCAGTGGTGTAATTTCCATTTACTTATTCACGGTGAAGTGAAGGTTTTGCAGATAATGGAGACCACGGACGCCTTCAATACTTTCCTGAACTTGGAAAATATCCTTCGACACTTATGAAATTTTTCCTCCCGTTTTTATTTAGTGCAAACGGAGGAAGGGAGAGCCGTCGTTTCCTGAGAACGTCTTCTGCTGCAACACGTTTCGCCTCGATCGTCTTGTGAATGTGGCCGTGTCAAGGCAGATTAGTTGAAATCACAATACCCAGCTTTGTCAGGTCAGGTCAGGGGACTAGCTGATTTCCGAAGATTACCTAATAAAGCCTGACCTCCGCTGTATATAATCACCCGCAACCCTTGAACATTTCTCTCTCAGTATGAAGATGTAACAAACAACAGTACTAACTGTGTTTATTTTCTCGCTCTCCGGTAGTGAATTTTGCATTTACTTTTTCACGGTGAAGTGAAGTTTCTGTGGATAATGGAGACAATGTATGCCTTGAACACTTTCCTGAACTTAGACCCTAGCCTTCTAGACTTCTAGAAAGTTTCCTCCCTTCTTCATTAAGTGCATACCGAGCAAGGGAGAAGCGGCGTTTCCTAAAAACATATATTACTGCAACACGTGGTACTCGATCTTCTTGTCATCATTTACGTGTCAAGGAAGATTAGTTGACATCACGGCCCCCGTCCTTGTCAGGTCAGGTCAGGAGACCACCTGATTTCCCAACAAGATTACCTTATGAAGCCTCGCCATAAATATGCCTGTGTATATAATCACTCCCAACACTTGTATATTTCTCTCTTTGTCTGGCGATGTAAAAAACGAATGTACTAATTGTGCTTAACTTCTTTCTCTCCAGTGGTGTAATTTGCATGTACTTATTCACTGTGAAGTGAAGGTTTTGCAGACAATGGTGACCACCGACGTCTTCAGTACTTTCCTGAACTTGGACCATAGCCTTAGAAACTTTTGCAGTGTTTCCATCCGTCTTCATTAAGTGCAAACCGAGCAATGGAGAGAGGCTATTTTCTGAGAACGTCTTTTGCTGGAAAACTTTTTTACTCGATCGTGTTGTCAACGTGACCGTGTCAAGGCAAATCAGTTTAAATCACAACCCCCAGCTTTATCGGGTCTTGTCAGGAGAGTAGCTAATTTCCGAAGATTACCTAATGAATAGAAGACCTCAAATTTCCTTGAACATTTTCTCTCAGTATGAAGATGTAACAAATGAAAGTATTAACTGTGCTAAATCTTTCTCTCTCCAATGGTGTATTTTGCATTCATTTCTTTACGGTGAAGTGAAGCTTCTGAAGATAATGGAGACCACGGACGCCTTCAACGCTTTCCTGAACTTGGACACAATCCTTCGAGAATTCCGCAGTTTTTCCTCCCTTCATTAAGTGCATACTTAGCAAGGGAGAGGCGGCGTTTCCTGAGAACATCTTTAACTAGAACACGTGGTACTCCATCGTCTTTTCAACGCGGCCGTGTCAAGACAGATTAGTTGACATCACGGCCTCCGGCCTTGTCTGGTCAGGTCAGCAGACCACCTAATTTCCCCAAAAAATTACCTAATAAAGCCACGCGTCATTTCTGTCTGTGTATATAACCACCCCCAATCCTTGTAAATTTCTCTCTCTGAAGATATAATAAGCGAAAGTACTAATCTTTTTTCTCTCTAGTGGTTTATATTGCATTTACTTTTTCACGGTGAAGTGAAGGTTTTGCAGATAATGGAGACAATGAACGCCTTCAACACATTCCTGAACTTAGACCCTAGCCTTCAAAACTGCTTCAGCTGTATTTCCTGAGAACATGTAGAACAAATGGTACTCGATCGTCTTGTGAAATTAGCGGTGTCAGGGAAGATTAGTTAAACTGTTCGTCCCTGACCTTGTCAAGTTCGGTCTGGAGACCACCTGAATTCCAAAGAAGATTACTTAATGAAGTCACTCCTCGAATTAGCCTGTCTATATCACCACCTCCAACCCTTGGACATTTCTTTCTCTGTCTGAAGATGTAACAAAGGAAAGTTCTTATTTTTTTTTCTCTCTCTCAAGTGGTGTATTATGCGTTTACTTATTCACGGTGGAGTGAAGGTTCTATAGATAATGGAGACCAAGTAAGCCGTTAAGAGTTTCCGGAACTTAGACCCTAACCGTCGAGACTCTTGCAGTGTTTTCTCAAGTCTTCATTAAGTGCACACCGAGCAATGGGGAGGCAGCGTTTTCTGAGAACATCTTTTACTAGAACATGTGGTACTCGATCGTCTTGTCATCATGATCCTGTCAAGGAACATTAGATGACAACACGGTCCCGGCCTTGTTAGATCAGGTAAGGAGACTACAAGATTTCCCAATAACATTACCTTTTGAAGCCACGCCTCATATATGCCTGTGTATATAATCACCCGAACACTTGTATATTTCTCTCTCTGTTTAAAGATGTAAAGAACGAATGTAAAAAATGTGCTTAATTTCTTTCTCTTCAGTTGTGTAATTTGTATTTACTTATTCACGGTGAAGTGAAGGATTTGCAGAAAATGGAGATCACGGACGCCTTCAATACTTTCCTGAACTTGGAAAATATCCTTCGACACTTATGTAGTTTTTCCTCCCGTTTTCATTTAGTGCAAACGGAGAAAGGGAGAGCCGTCTTTTCCTGAGAACGCCTTCTGCTGTAACACGTTTCTCCTCGATCGTCTTGTGAATGTGGCCGTGTCAAGGCAGATTAGTTGAAATCACAATACCCAGCCTTGTCAGGTCAGGTCAGGAGACTAGTTGATTTCCGAAGATTAACTAATGAAGCCAGACCTCAAATTTCCTCTGTATATAATCACCCGCAACCCTTGAACATTTCTTTCTCAGTATGATGTAACAAACGACAGTACTAGCTGTGCTTATTTTCTCGCTCACCAGTAGTGTATTTTGCATTTACTTTTTTACAGTGAAGTGAAGCTTTTGAAGATAATGGAGACAATTTATGCCTTGAACACTTTCCTGAAGTTAGAGCCTAGCCTTCTAGACCTCTAGTGTGTTTCCTCCCTTCTTCATTAAGTGCATACCGAGCAAGGGAGAAGCGGCGTTTCCTGAAAACATCTATTACTGTAACACGTGGTACTCGATCAGACGTCTTGTCCTCGTTTCCGGGTCAAGGAAGATTAGTTGATATCACGGCCCCCGTCCTTGTCAGGTCAGGTCAGGTGACCACCTGATTTCCCAACAAGATTACCTTATGAAGCCTTTCCTCAAACATACCTGTGTATATAATCACCCCCAACACTTGTATATTTCTCTCTCAGTCTTACGATGTAAAAAACGAATGTACTAATTGTGCTTATTTTTTTTCTCTCCAGTGGTGTAATTTGCATGTACTTATTCACTGTGAAGTGAAGGTTTTGCAGACAATGGTGACCACGGACGTCTTCAGTACTTTCCTGAAATTGGACCATAGCCTTAGAAACTTTTGCAGGTTCCTCCCGTCTTTATTAAGTGCAAACCGAGCAAGGGAGAGCCGTCGTTTCCTGAGAACATCTTTTGCTAGAACACGTTTTTACTCGATCGTCTTGTCGTCGCGGCCGTGTCCAGGAAGCTTTTTTGACAAGACGGCCCCGGCTTTCTCAGGTCATGTTAGGAGACCTGATTTCCAATCAAAATTACCTTATGAAGCCATTCCTTAAATATACCTCTGTATGTAATTACTTCCAACATTTATATATTTCTGTTTCTGTCTGAGGATGCAAAAACCGAATGTACTAATTGTGCCTAATTTCTTTCTCTCCAGTGGTGTAATTTGCATGTACTTATTCACGGTGAAGTGAATGTTTTGCAGACAATGGAGACCACGGACGTCTTCGGTACTTTCCTGAACTTGAACACTACCCTTCGACACTTCTGCAGTGTTTTCTCCCGTCTTCATGA
Organism: Panulirus argus; assembly: GCA_038088735.1. NCBI lineage: Eukaryota > Metazoa > Arthropoda > Malacostraca > Decapoda > Palinuridae > Panulirus > Panulirus argus. Next base: position 10,685 of record JAYMFT010300912.1, on the reverse strand, counting down.
AGTGCAGATCGAGCAAAAGAGAAGCGGCGTTTCCTATGATCATCTTTTACTGTAACACGTGGTACTCAATCGTCTTGTCATCGTGACCGTGTCCAGGAAGCTTAGTTGACATGACGGACCCCGGATTTCTCAGGTCAGGTCAGGAGACCTGATTTCCCAACAAGATTACCTTATGAGGCCACGCCTCAAATATACCTGTGTATATAATCACCCCCATCACTTGTATATTTCTCTCTTTGTCTGAAGATGTGATAAACGAATGTAATAATTGTACTTAATTTCTTTCTCTACAATGGTGTAATTTGCATGTACTTATTCACTGTGAAGTGAATGTTTTGCAGACAATAGAGACCACGGACTGCTTCAGTAATTTCCTGATCTTGGACCATAGCCTTCGACACTTCTGTAGTGTTTCCTCCCATCTTCATTAAGTACAAACCGAGCAAGGGAGAGATATCGTTTCCTGAGAATATATATTTTTGTGGACACGTTCTCTTCGATCGTCTTGTCAACGTGGCCGTGTCAAGGCAGATTGGTTGAAATTACAACCCCCAGCCTTATCGGGTCTTGTCAGGAGAGTAGCTAATTTCGGAAGATTAGCTAATGAATAGAAGACCTCAAATTTCCTTGAACATTTCTCTGTCAGAATGAAGATGTAAGAAACGAAAGTACTAAGTGTGCGTAATTTTTCTCTCTACAGTGGTGTATTTCGCATTTACTTTTTTACAGTGAAGTGAACCTTCCGCAGATAATGGAGACCACGGACGCCTTCAACACTTTCCTGAACTTGGTCCCAGTCCTTCGAGAATTCCGGTGTTTCCTCCCTTTTTCATTAAGTGAATACTTAGCAAGGGAGAGGCGGCGTTTCCTGAGAACATCTTTAAGAAGAACACATGGTACTCCATCGTCTTTTCAACGCGGTCATGTCAATGCAGATTAGTTGACATCACCGCCGCCGGCCTTGTCTAGTCAAGTCCTGAGACTACCTAATTTCCCCCCAAAATTCCCTAATACAGCCACTCGTCATTTCTGTCTGTGTATATAACCATCCCTAACCCTTGTAAATTTTTCTTTATGTCTGAAGATATAATAAGCGAATGTACTAACTTAAATTCCATCTCTGTAGTGGTTTATTTTGCATTTACTTTTTCACGGTGAGATAAAGGTTTTGCACATAATGGAGGCACTGTACGCCTTAAACACTTTCCTGAACTTAGACCCTAGCCTTCAACATTTCTACAGCGCTTCCTCACGTCTTCATTAAGTGCATGCCTATCAAGGGAGAGGCGGTATTTCCTGAGAACATATACAACAATTGGTACTCGATCGTCTTTTCAACGTAGCCGTGTCAGGGAAGATTAGTTAAACTGTCCGTCCCTGACCTTGTCAAGTTCGGTCTGGAGACCACCTTAAATCCAAAGAAGATTACCTAATGAAGCCACTCCTCGAATTACTCTGTCTATATAACCACCTCCAACCCTTGGACATTTCTCCCTCTGTTTGAAGATGTAATAAAGGAAAGTTCTGTGTTTTTTTTCTCTCTCTCTCTCAAGTGGTGTATTATGCTTTTTCTTCTTCACGGTGGAGTGAAGGTTCTATAGATAATGGAGACCAAGTAAGCCTTTAACAGTTTCCGGAAATTAGACCCTAACCATGGAGACGAATGCAGTGTTTACTCTGGTCTTCATTAAGTGCACTCAGAGCAATGGGGAGGCGTCGTTTTCTGAGAGCATCTTTTACTAGAACACGCGGTACTCGATAGTCTTGTCATCATGGTCGTGTCAAGGAAGATTAGTTGACAAAACGGCCCCCGGCATTGTTAGATCAGGTCAGGAGGCTACCTGATTTCCTAATAAGATTACCTTATGAAGCCACGCCTAATATATGCCCCTGTATATAATCACCCTAACACTTGTATATTTCTCTCTCTGTCTAAAGATGTAAAAAAAACGAATATAGAAATTTTGCTTAATTTCTTTCTCTCCAGTGGTGTAATTTGCATTTACTTATTCACGGTGAAGTGAAGGTTTTGCAGACAATGGAGACCACGGACGCCTTCAATACTTTCGCGAACTTGGAAAATAGCCTTCGACGCTTATGCAGTTATTCCTCCCGTTTTCATTTACTGCAAACGGAGTAAGGGATAGCTGTCGTTTCCTGAGAACGTCTTCTGCTGCAACACGTTTCTACTCGATCGTCTCGTGAATGTGGCCGTGTCAAGGGAGATTAGCTGATATTACAATACCCAGCCTTGTCAGGTCAGGTCAGGAGACTAGCTGATTTCTGAAGATTGCCTAATAAAGCCAGACCTCAAATTTCCTTTGTATATAATGTCCCGCAACCCTTGAACATTTCTCTCTCAGTATGAAGATATAACAAACGACAGTACTAACTGTGCTTATTTTCTCGCTCTCCAGTAGTGTCTTTTGCATTTACTTTCTCACGGTGAAGTGAAGCTTCTGTAGATAATGGAGACAATGTATGCCTTCAACACTTTCCTGAACTTAGACCCTAGCCTTCTAGACTTCTAGAGTGTTTCTTCCGTTCTTCATTAAGTGCATACCGAGGAAGAGAGAAGCGGCGTTTCCTGAAAACACCTATTACTGTAACACGTGGTACTCGATAGTCTTGTCAATGTGGCCGTGTCAAGAAAGGCTAGTTGATATCACGGCCCCCGGACTTGTCAGGTCAGGTCAGGAGACCTTCTGACTTCCCAACAAGATTACCTTATGAAGCCACGCCTCAAATATGCCTTTTTATATAATCACCCCAACACCTGTATATTACTCTCTCTGTCTGAAGATGTTAAAAACGAATGTAGTAGTTGTGCTTAATTTCTTTCTCTCCAGTGGTGAAATTTGCATATACTTATTCACGGTGAAGTGAAGGTTTTGCAGACAATGGAGACCATGGACGTCTTCAGTACTTTCCTGAACTTGGACTATAGCTTTAAACACTTTTGCAGTGTTTCCTCTCGTCTTCATTAAGTGCAAACCGAGCAAGGGAGAGCCTTCGTTTCCTGAGAACATCTTTTGCTCGAGCACGTTTTTACTCGATCGTCTTGTCAACGTGGCCGAGTCAAGGCAGATCAGTTGAAAACACAACCCCCAACCTTGTCAGGTCTGTTCAGGAAACTACCTGATTTTCAAAGATTACATAATGAGGCCGGGCCTCAAATTTCCTTTGTATATAATCGTCCCCAACCCTTGAACATTTCTCTCTCAGTATGAAGATGTAACAAACGAAAGTACTAACCATTCTTAATTTCTCTCTCTCCAGTAGTGTATTTTGCATTTAATTTTTCACAGTGAAGTGAAGCTTCTGCAGATAACGGAGACAACGTACATCTTTAACTCTATCCTGAACTTAAACCGTAGCCTTCTAGACTTCTACAGTGTTTTCTCCCGTCTTCATTAAGTTCATACCGAGCAAGGGAGAAGAGAAGTTTCCTAAGAACATCTTTTACTGTAACACGTGGTACTCGATCGTCTTGTCATCGTGGCCGTGTCAAGGAAGATTAGTTAACATCACGTCCCCCCGCCTTGTCAGGACAGGTCAGGAGACCATCTGATTTCCCAACAAGATTATTTTATGAAGTCCCGCCTTAAATATGCCTTTGTAGATAATCACCCCAAGCACTTGTAAATTTCTCTGTCAGGTGTAAAAAAGCGGATGTAATAATCGTGCTTGATTTCTTTCTCTCCAGTGGTGCAAGTTGCGTGTACTTATTTACTGTGAAGTAAAGGTTTTCCAGAGAATGGAGACCACGGACGCCTTTCAGTACTTTCCTGAACTTTTACCCTAGACTTCGACACTTCTTGTGTTTCCTCCCGTCTTCATTAAGTGCATACCGAGCATGGTAGAGACGTCGTTTCGTGAGAACATACTTTGCTGGAACACGTTTCTACTCGATCGTGTTGTCAACATGGCCGTGTCAAGGCAGATTAGTTGAAATCACAACCCCCAGCCTTGTCAGGTCTGGTCAGTAGACTAGCTGATTTCCGAAGAAGATTACCTAATGAATAGAAGACTTCAAATTTCCTTGAACATTTCTCTCTCAATATGAAGATGTAAGAAACTATGCTTAATTTTTCTCTCTCCAGTATTGTATTTTGCATTTACTTTCTTACGGTGAAGTGAAGTTTGTGCAGATAATGGAGACCACGGACGCCTTCAACACTTTTCTGAGCTTGGACCCAATCCTTCGAGAATTCTGCAGTGTTTCCTTCCGTCTTCATTAAGTGTATACCTAACAATGGAGAAGCGGCGTTTCCTGAGAACATCCTTAAGTAGAACACGTTGTACTCCATCGTCTTTTCAGCGTGGCCGTGTCAAGGCAGATTAATTGACACTACTGCCGCCGGCCTTGTCTGGTCAGGTCAGGAGACCACCTAATTTCCCCCAGAAATTACCTAATAAATCCACCCTTCATTTTTGTCTGTGTATATATCAACTCCCAACCCTTGTAAATTTCTCTTTCTGTCTGCAGATGTAATGAACGAAGTACTAACTAACCTTAATTTCTTTCTCTCTAGTGGTGCATTTTGCATTTAATTTATCAAGATGAAGTGATGGTTTTGCAGATAACGGAGACAACCTACGCCTTTAACACTTCCCTGAACTTAAACCCTAGCATTCTCGACTTCATCAAGTTGAAGTAAAGGTTTTGCAAATAATGGAGACAACCTATGCCTTCATCACTTTCCTGAACTTAAACCCTAGCTTTCTCGGCTTCTACAGTGTTTCCTCCTGTCTACATGAAGTGCATATCGAGGAAGAGAGAAGCGGCGTTTCCAAAGAAAATCATTTATTGTAACACGTGGTACTCGATGGTCTTATCATCGTGGCCGTGTCAAGTAAGGTTAGTTGACATCAAGGCCCCCGGCCTAGTCAGGTCATGTCAATGAGACCTGATTTCCCAACAAGATTACCTCAAATATTCCTGTGTATATAATCATCCCCAACACTTGTATATTCCTCTCTCTGTCTGACGATGTAATAAACGAATGTACTAGTTGTGCTTAATTTCTTTCTCTCCAGTGGTGTAATTTGCATGTACTTATTCACGGTGAAGTGAATGTTTTGCAGACAATGGAGACCACGGACGCCTTCAGCACTTTCATGAACTTGGACCGTAGCCTTCGACACTTTTGCACTGTTTCCTCCCATCTTCATTAAGTGCAAACCGAGCAAGAAAGAGCCGTCGTTTCCTAAGAACTTCTTTTGCTGGAACACGTTTCTATTCGATCGTCTTGTCAACGTGGCCGTCCGTGTCAAGGCATATAAGTTGAAATCACAATCTCCAGCCTTGTCAGGTCTGGTCAGGAGAGTAGCTGATTTCAGAAGATTACCTAATGAAGCCGGGCCTCAAATTTCCTTTGTATGTAATCATCCCTAACTCTTGACCATTTCTCTCTCAGTATGAAGAAGTAAAACGAAAGTACTAACCATGCTTAATTTTTCTCTCTCCAGTGCTGTATTTTGTATTTACTTTTTCACGGTGAAGTGAAGCTTCTGTAGATAACGGAGACAACGTACATCTTTAACACTATCCTGAATTTAAACCCTAGCCTTCTAGACTTCTACAGTGTTTGCTCCCGTCTTCATTAAGTGCAGATCAAGCAAGGTAGAAGCGGCGTTTCGAAAGAACATCTTTTACTGTAACACGTGGTACTCGGTCGTCTTGTCATCGTGGCAGTGTCAAGGCAGATTAGTTGAAATCACAACCCTAAGCCCTGTCAGGTCTGGTCAGGAGACTAGCTGATTTCCGAAGATTACCTAATGAAGCCAGACCTCAAACTTCCTTGAACATTTTTCTCTCAGTATGAAGTTGCAAATAACGAAAGTACTTACTGTGCTTAATCTTTCTCTCTCCAGCGTTTTATTTTGCACTAACTTTTTGACGGGGAAGTGAAGCTTCTGCAGATAATGGAGACCACGGACGCCTTTAACACTTTCCTGAACTTGGACCCAAGCCTTCGAGAGTTCTGCAGTGTTTCCTCCCGTCTTCATTAAGTGTATACCTAGCAATGGAGAGTCGGCGTTTCCTGAGAACATCTTTAACTAGAATACGTGGTACTCCATCGTCTTTTCAACGTGGCCGTGTCAAGGAAAATTAGTTGACATCACCTCCGCAGGCCTTGTATGGTCAGGTCAGGAGACCACCTATTTTCCTCCACAAATAATTATCTAATAAAGCCAAGCGTCATTCTTATCTTTGTGTATAACCACCCCCAACCCTGGAAAATTTCTCTCTCTGTCTGAAGATATAATAAATGCAAGTACTAACTAACCTTAATTTCTTTCTGTCAAGTGGTGTATTTTCCATTTACTTTTTCACGGTGAAGTGAAGGTTTTGCAGACAGCGGACACAACCTACGCCTTCAACACTTTCCTGGACTTTAGACCCTAACCTTCGTTACTTCTACAGTGTTTCTTCCTGTCTTCATTAAGTGCATACCTAGCAAGGGAAAGGCGGCGTTTCCTGAAAACATCTAGAACACGTGGTACTCGATCGTCTTGTCAACGTAGCCGTGTCAGTGAAGATTCGTTAAACTCGCCGACCCCGACCTTGTTAAGTTCGGTCAGAAGACCACCTTAATTCCCAAGATTACCTATTGAAGCCACCCCTCGATTTTTCCTGCGTATGTAACCACCCCCAACCCTTCGATATTTCTCCCTCTGTCTGAAGATGTAATAAATGAAAGCTATAACTTTTTTTCTTTCTCTCAAAGTGGTGTATTTTGCATTTACTTTTCCACGGTGAAGGTTCTATAGATAATGGAGACCAAACAAGCCTTTAACACTTTCCTGAACACTGACTCTAACCGTCGAGACTTCATTAAGTGTATATCTAGCAATGGAGAGGCGGCGTTTCCTGAAAACATCTTTCGTAGAACACGTGGTACTTCATCGCCTTTTCAACATGACCGTGTCAGTGTAGATTAATTGATATCACCGCCGCCGGCCTTGTCTGGTCAGGTCAGGAGACCACCTAATATCTCCCCCAAAATTACCTAATAAAACCATGCGTCATTTCTGTCTTTGCATATAACCAACCCATACCCTTGTAAATATTTCTCTTTGTCTGAAGATGTAATATACAAAAGTACTAACTAACCTTAATTTTTTTCTCTCTATTGGTGTATTTTGCATTTACTTCTTTACGGTGAAGTGAAGGTTTTGCACACAATATAGACCACGTACGTCTTCAAGACTTTCCAAATCTTTGACCCTAGCCTTCGTGACTTCTGCAGCGTTTCCTCCCTTTTTCATTAAGTTCACATCGAGGAAGGGAGAGGCGGCGTTTCCTGAGAACATCTAGAACACGTGGTACTCGATCGTCTTGTCAACGTAGCCGTGTCAGGGAAGATTAGTTAAAATCGCCGACCCCGACCTTGTCAAGTTCGGTCAGGAGACCACCTGAATTCCCAAGAAGATTACCGAATGAAGGCACATTTCTCTCTCTGTCTGAAGATGTAATAAAGTAAAAGTTCTAGCCTTTCTTTTTTTCTCTCTCTCTGAAGTGGTGTATTTTGCATTTACTTCTTCACGGCGAAGTGAAGGTTCTATAGATATTGGTGACCAAGTAAGCTTTTTAACACTTTCCTGAACTTGGACCCTAACCGTCGAGATTCTGCAGTGTTTACTTCCGTCTTCATTAAGTGCATACCGAACAACGGGAGGCTCGTTTTCTGAAAACAGCTTTTACTAGAACACGCGATACTCGTTCGTCTTGTCAACTTGGCCGTGTCAGGGCAGATTACTTGACATCACCTCCCCTGGCCATGTTTTGTTTAGTCAGGAGACCATCTGATTTCCGGAGATGATGACCTAATGAAGCTATGTCTTTAATTTGTCTGTATTTATAATCACCCCCGAGCTTTTTACATTTCTCTCTCTGTCTGAAGATGTAATAAACGAAAGTACTAACTGTCCTTAATCTATATCACTCTTGTGGTGTATTTTGCATTTTTCTTCACAGTGAAATGAAGGTTATGTAGATAATGGAGACCACATACGTCTTCAACACCCTCTTGAGCTTGAAACACGTGGCACTCGATCGTCTTGTGAACGTGGCCGTGTCAGGGTACATTACTTGACCTCACTGCCCCCGGCCTAGTCAAGTCAGGTCAGGAGACCACCTAATTCCCAAGAAGATTACTTACTGAAGCCACGACTCAAATTTGCCTGTGTATATAATCATCCTCAAAACTTGTACATTCTCTCTATATCTGAATATGTAATACATTAAAGTTCTAAATGTGCTAATTTTTTTTTCTCTTTCCATTGGTGTTTCTTATTTTTGCATTTACTTCTTTACGGTGAAGTGAAGGTTCTGCAGTTAATAAAGACCATCAACGAATTACAACACTTTCCTAAATTTGGATCCTAGTCTTCGAAGCTTGTGTATTGTTTCCTCCCGTCTTCATTGAGCGCATACCGTGCAAGAGATAGGCGGCGTTTCCTAAGAACATCCTTAACTGGAATACATGGTACTCAATCGTCTAGTTAACGTGGCCATGTCAGGGCAGTTTAGCTGACATCACCGCCCCAGGCCTCGTCAGGTCAAGGTCAAGAAACTAATTGATTTCACAAGAAGTTTACCTTATGAAGCCGCTCTTCAAATTTGCCTGTGTATATATCCACCCCCAACCCTTGTACATTTCTCTGTCTGTCTGAAGGTATAATAAAAAAAAATTTAACTGTGCTTAATTTCTCTCTCTCCAGTGGGGTATTTTGCATTTGCTTCTTCACGGTGATGTGAAGGCTCTGCAGATAATGGAGACCACGAAAGCTTTAAACACTTTCCCGAACGTAAACCCGAGCGTTCTAGACTTTTATAGTGTATCTTCCCGTCTTCATTAAGTGCACATCGAGCAAGGGAGAAGCGGCGTTTCCTAAGAACATCTTTTACAGTAACACGTGGTACTCGATCATCTTGTCACCTTGGCCGTGTCAAGGAAGATTAGTTGACATCACGGCCCCCGGCCTTGTCAGGTCAGGTCAGGAGACCACCTGATTTCCTCACAAGATTACTGTATGAAGCCCCGCCTCAAATATGCCTGTGTATATAATCACCCCCAACAACTGTATATTTCTTTCTCTGAAGATGTAAAAAGCGAATGAACTAATTGTGCTTAATTTCTTTCTCTCCAATGGTGTAATTTGCATGTACTTATTCACGGTGAAGTGAAGGTTTTGCAGACAATGGAGGCCACGGACGCCTTCAATGCTTTCCTGAACATAGACCCTAGCCTTAGACACTTCTTCAGTGTTTCCTCCCGTCTTCATTAAGTGCAAACCGAGCAAGGGAGAGCCGTCGATTCCTGAGAATATCTTCTGCTTCAACACGTTTGTACTCGATCGTCTTGTCAACGTGGCCGTGTCAAGGCTGATTAATTAAAATCGCAACCCCAAGCCTTGTCAGGTCTGGTCAGGAGACTAGCTGATTTTCGAAGAAGATTACATAATGAAGCCACACCTCAAATTTACTTGAATTTTACTCTTTCAGTATGAAGATGTAACAACGAAAGTATTGACTGTGCTTAATTTCTCTCGCTCCATTGATTATTTTGCATTCACTTTTTTACAGTGAAGTGAAGCTTAAGCAGATAATGGAGACTACGGACGCCTTCAACACTTTTCTGAACTTGGACCCAATCCTTCGAGAATTCTTCAGTGTTTTCGCCCGTCTTCATTAAGTGTACACCTAGCAAGGGAGAGGCGGCGTTTCCTGAAAACATCTTTAGGTAGAATACGTGGTACTTCATCGTCTTTTCGACGTGGCCGTGTCAAGGAAAATTAATTGACATCACCGCCGCCGACCTTGTCTGGTCAGGTCAGGAAACCACTTCATTTCCACCAAATATTACCTAATGAAGCCACACGTCATTTCTGTCTGTGTATATAACGAACCCCTACCCTTGTAAATTTCTCTGAAGAAGTAATAAACAAAAGTACTAACTACCCTTAATTTCTTTCTCTCTAGTGGTATATTTTGCATTAACTTTTCTACGAAGAAGTAAAGGTTCTGTACACAATAGAGACCACGGCCGCCTTCAACACTTTCCTAATCTTTGGCCCTAGCCTTCATGATTTCTGCAGTGTTTCCTCCCTTTTTCATTAAGTTCATATCGAGGAATGGAGAGGCGGCGTTTCCTGAGAACATTTCTTAATGGAACAAGTGGCATTCGATCGTCTTTTCATCTTGGCCGTGTCAGGGCAGATTAGTTGACCTCACTCTCCCAGGCCTTGTCTGCTCAGGTCAGGAGACCACCTGATTTCCCCAGGGAATTACATAATAAAGCCATGTTTTATTTTTGTCTGTGTATATAAGCACACCCAACCCTTGAAAATTTCTCTCTCTGTCTGAAGATGTCATAATCGAAAGTACTAACGAACCTTAAATTCTAGCTCTCTAGTGGTGTATTTTGCATTTAATTTTTCACGGTGAAGTGAAGGTTCTGTAGATAATGGAGACAACGTACGCCTTCAACACTTTCCTGAACTTAAACCCTAGCTTTCTAAGCATCTACTTTTTTCCTCCCGTTTTCATTAAGTGCATACCTAAAAAAATGAGTCGGCGTTTCCTGAGAACATCTAGAGCACGTGGTACTCGATCGTCTTGTCAACGTAGCCGTGTCAGGGAAGATTAGTTAAAATCGCCGACCCCGACCTTGTCA
>JAYMFT010300901.1:0-10245 GCA_038088735.1 Panulirus argus | reverse complement strand
AAACCATGCGTCAGGGGCCACACACACCATGCGTCAGGGGCCACACACACCATGTGTCAGGGGCCACACACACCATGCGTCATGGGCTACACACATCATGTGTCAGGGGCCACTCACACCTTGTGTCAGAAGCCACACACATTGTTGTAATCTCTGTACCGTATCTCTCCCCGGAAGCTGCCATCGTATTCAATGTGACTCAACCTCCTGGAGCAATTTTCTCATCATTATGCAACATGTGCAATACGCTTCACGAGGTTTCTGACATTATCCAGCAGTTTGTTATTTCATACAGCAGAGCGTGAGGTCAAAAAAGAAAAAAAATTCTTGCACTCGTATGCAGATGGAAAGTGTAGCTACATATATGAAGGGATAGGTAAGTCTTTACAAGCTTTTGCAGATGTCGAAATTCACTCATTCTCGAGTAAAATGGTTATAATGAATTGTACCTAAAAGACTCGGTGAAAACTCCTGACGAAGGAGTACTTAGCAATGGGCCGCTCCCTCGTCCCTTAGACTCCTCCAACAGGTCGGGAGGTGTATGCTCTCACAGAGGCTCACAGACGCTCCCTCCGTTCTATGTTGCGGCAGCTGAGTATTCCGTGTATGTGAGCCAGTGTGGACGTACGGACCTCCCGAGGCGATGGCGGAGCCTGGGGGACGTGCGGCTGACTCCCCCTCGTCGTGTACTCTCACAACACTCGGGGTCACCCGCCAATATTGCCACACGGCCTCGCTGCCTCCCTACACCCACAGTCCGCCACCCTCAAACGTAATTACTGGTGAAGGGCGTTGTGTGCCTTCCTCTCACTGCTGCACACGATGACCAGCTGCAGCATAAACCAAGGAACTGCTGTACACACCAGGGAACTGCTGTAAACGAGGAACAGCTGTTGTACACATCACGAAACCGCTGTACACGACGATTAATCGCCGTACAATCTACTTCACCGCTGCAGACATTTCGCTGTTGCTGTACACCTTAACAATGCACGCGTGCTGTTGAACACCTCACCCACAGCAGCAACAACAAGCAACAGGAGTGATAACAGCAACCGCAACACCAGCAGCAAAAAAAGAAAAAAAATAGGAGCAGCGGCAGCTGCATCAACAGCAACAACAAAAACACCAGCAAAACCACGGCAACTGCATCAACAGCAACAACAAGAACACCACCAAAAACACAAGCAGCAGCATTGCCAATAGCAGTAGCATTACCAGCAGCAGTATTCCGGCTCTGATCCTCCCTCTTGTTCTTCCCACACACCGACCCACCAACAGAGCTGTACATCGTCAGGAGACGTGCGCGACGCTGCCCCGGCCCTGGCCACTCCAGCTGGCTGAGGGGAGAAGGGTCAGCTGGGTGATGATGGAAAGGGTCGCGAGGGAGGCCAACCACAGGCAGAGAGGGAGGCAGGGAGACAAAGTGCAAGGGCAGAGAAACAGGGCAGAAGGGTGGAAAAAGGCAGGAATACAAGGAGAAGAATAAGGAAGGAAAAAAGAAAGATGACAAAGAGAAAACAGTAAGTAGGGATAGGAAGGAAAGGGGGAAAACCTAAAGGGAAAGACTGAGGTAAGATAATGGTGATGAAGACGAGGAGAGCAACGTCAGCGAAAGGTAGGGAGAGGCGGGCGGGAAAGGACATTAGCACAAAGGAGACTATTAGAGGCATCTAGAATGAGGACAAAGGTTAATTGGCTGACAGAATGGAGAGGTTGACAATGCCGGGAAGGAAGTGAGAGTGTGTGTTGGGGGGAAGGGGGAGCCCTGACACCTGCAGTATTACCACCCCCTCCCTCCGCTCACCCCACCTTTCAACACCTCCCTCCATCTTTTTTATTCTTTTTTTTCATAGCGACTATAAGACATGGGCAAAACATGACCCCATTAAAGGCTATCTTGAGGGGAGGGAATAAAGTCAGGAGGAAAAAGGAAACAAAGAAATTAACCAGGGTTCCGCAGGTGTTTGTAGACCTGACTCTTAAGGGAGGATAGACTATAAGAAGAGAGAAAGGCGAAAGGAGGAAGAGAATTCCACAGTTCAGCTTTGTGGGGGAAGGAGGACGTACCATAAAGGTAAATCCTTGAGTAGCCACTTTCCACACTGAAGCTTGAGAGGCAGCAGCGACAAATATGCATCCATGCCAGATCTCCACCTCTGCAAACAATACCTGACGTCCATTTCAGTTAACATCCACCTACGACATCCAGCACCATCGGTATCTACTACCCCGACATCTACTAACCTCCAATACTCCTCTACGACCTATACAGCCACCAACATCCATCACCGACCTCCACCACCCTCAACATCCATACTTGACCTCCATTACCTCCAACATCCATCCCCGACCTTCACCACCATCAACATATATCTCCGACGAACTCCAACATCCATTCCCGACGTCGACCACCATCACGATCACTACCACCACCACCCAGCCTTTTGATACTTATGAACCACCCTTCCCATCTGGTACGACTGAACCGTCTACCACAACATCCCGAACACTTCCTACACAGACTTTAACTCATCAGAACTTTCCTGCAGACCCCTCGCCAAGCTAAGCTGCAGATCAAGCTGCGGTACTACCACAGTTCACAGGCCATAACCCTTGAAGCAAAATGGATCGACTTCTGAGCACGAAGGTTCGACCTCTGATCACGACCTTTGGGATGGCCTGGCCTTTGAACTGACACACTAGGGTCAAGCCAAAGGCCAGACCACCAAACTGAAGAACTGTACCGTCTTGTTCAAGGGATTAACAGGCGAGGCATTGCTTAAGGCTTCATTGCAGACAATGGCGAAAAATTGCAGCTCTCTTTCAAAGGGAACTGAGGATCGCCCTGATGGCTACAGTGACTCGCCACCACGACTGGAAACCCCACGTGAACTGAAGCGGTCCTCTTCAACAGGATCCCAAATCCCTGTTTAACTGAAGGCAATGGTTCGTTCCTCTTCCCCCGAACCAATATTCCCAAGTTAATTGCCAAAGCTTCCTCCCCCCCACCTTCGAAAAATAGCTACAGTCTATGCACCAACCCTTGCTGACGGAAGAATTTCTCTCTCCTGCAACGGGAAACCCTGCAACCACTGCAGTACGGGCGGTTTTATCAGCTACAGCGCCCCCACCCACCCACACCCGTAGCCTCCATTGTCCTCAGCCATCCGCACCACGGAGGTCTTATAATTGCATGTATCCATATATATATATATATGTGTGGTGCTGGAGGCCACAACTCCCTGAAGCGATGATATTGTTTAAAGCAACAAGACAAAAGAGAGGCAAGTCGGCAATTTCATTTGCATAGAATTACACCAGTTTCCGTTTGTCTGTCGTCATATATTTTCTCAGGCCGGGCCGCACCGCAGTGGTCTCCGCCACACCGCAGCGGCGGTGGCGCCCACCACGCCGCTCTACAGCTGAGCCTACCGCACCACACACCAGCCTTATCAGACGATGCCGCCACCTGCCTACAGTGAAACATCGCGGGACAGGTTTACCTGACGGTGATGAGTTCTGAGACATTACTCCAGACACGTTATTTTGTCCCGAAGAACGCCAGCATAAACGGTATAAGAGCCTTCCTCCGAATGACCGTCCGATATTTGTTTGCACAGCCAAAGTTAATTAACCCCTTGAGCATGACGGTACGGCTCTTGGGTATGGCGACCTGGCCATCAACCCCAAGGGCCTGTACCGTCGCGCCCAAGGGGTCCATCAAGCATAACACAAAGCAAAAGATTATTATTCTCGTTTTAATAACTTGTAAACCAAGTCCGAACACACAAAGATACATTAAAATGCTCTCTGTTTTACCTTACATCTTAAAGTTTATGTCTTATGACCCAAGACGTAAAAGTCAATATATGAGCAGTGTCGGTGGACAAGGACCTGAAAAATCGTAGAGTATTCCACGAGTGTTAGGGCAATAAAACTCCTGAGATTAAACTGTGTAAATAATGTTATGTTGGGAGGAAGGGGTAGCCAGGAGCCCCACTCACCCCCCTCAGTAACAATATTAGCGGAAGTACCACACCATCCCTAGCCAGACACAAAATGTACTACCACACCATCCGAAGCCAGATACAAACTGTGCCAAACCATACCTAGCTAGACACAAACAATGCCACACAATTCCTAGCCAGAACAGACTGTGTCACAGCCTCCCTTGCCAGTCACACACTGTACCACACCGTCCCTAGCCAGACACATACTGTGCCGCACCATCCCTAGCCAGACACACACTGTACCAAACCATCACTAATCAGACACACACTGTACCAGCCTTGAGTTTGGCGCCATCCTTCCTAGGGGTCAGACGTGCCTGTGTGTGCCTTGCCCCACGACCCACTGGATCGGATCTAATATCCTCTTTGTTGTGATTTTTCAGAGTTCCATCACTGCATCTTTTCAAGCAGAACATTTTTGTGTGTGTTTTGAAGTGTTCAAGTAGTTTTGCATCAAACTGCAGTGCTGAAAATTGCGATAAATTGTGAGGTAAAAGAAAGAAAGAAAAAAATTCCTGCACGAAACACTGTGCGGATTTTGGGGAACGTGGAGCTCTCGCAAACCTAACGTACATGTTTGAATCATTTTTTTCTATCACTTCACCTTTTGAGATAAAACTTTTGTCCTTTTTTCTTTTCTTTATCAACTGCTTTTTTTTCATACTCTAGTGTTGAAAAGTGCTCTATATTGTGGCAAAAAAAGGATATATACACGTTCAGGTCACATGAGCTGAGGAAACAGCGCCGTAGAGGAATTCCGGGTTCCTGAGATGCAGGGAACTTGGCCAGTGCTCATGAGGGCGAAGGTTCGGTGACCATTTTTCAGGTCTTTTACTGAGCCTTATTTTCGGTGACAAAATTTCTGTTTACTATCTCAACATGCCTGCAGGTCAGCATTGTTCTGTGCACAGTGGGAAGTTTGGCGTTCAGTTTTATAATAATCTTGCGATTCCTTTGATTTGCAGGTTTCGCGTGGACAGACGGACCCTGGAGGACAAGCTAGCTGCAGTTACTTATAAATTACCAGTTCTAACATACAGGGTTGGCGTCCTTCAGGATACTGTCGTATCCAGTTTGCTCAGAGAATCAGGGAGTGAGCCGTTAGCATGGGGCAGCGGCGCTGTGGGTGTTGAGACACGCCAAAGTAATCCTCCTCCTCTTACCCAAGAAAGCCGACCCTTCCAGATAGTTCGACGAGGTGTAATACCCCATAAACGCTTACTTTTGATGCCAATAATATAAAAAAATGGTTTCAGGCCTTGAATGAAGTCAAGGACAACGAACACAGAGTAAGGATCGTCGGCGACTCCAGGATCCGAGGACAGCTGGGAGAATTCCGCGCCAGAAACCCTTCACGCCGTAAACGATTTTGTTTTCCGATGCTGTGGGCGAAATTTGCGGTGGCTCTAACGACATTGCACTTGTTATCTGTCATGTCGGTACTTACGATATGCTAAAGGAGGGATCGGAGGAGCTGATGGAGAAGTATCGCTGGCTCATTCGACGTTTCCGAGATGAAACTCATAATCTCAGGAAAGGCTTCGGGAATGCCTTCTGTGGTAAGGCGTTGAGTTCATACATACGTGCCAACATTTCTACATGCAGTCTGATATGCTTATGAAGGACGGACTACACCGAACTGAATCGGGAGCTGCGCGTTTCTGTAGGCTCCTTAGTGGGTTTGTACGTGCGTTTTGGTCCAAAAACGCAGCCCGTGTGAAGGAGACCCATCCCCCCCCCCCTCTCTGTAGGTATCCTTGGAAGTTGGTCTCAGTTTCATCTAAAATCATTATACATCAAAGCTCGGAGTATAAGCAACAGAATCTCAGAGAGACAACAGCGTTAGAAGGAAATTAATAAAATCACTCCTATTTCCAAATCTTGGTTTGATATCAACAACAGAGATTTCCTCGCAGAAAACGCAATTCCAGGGTGCACTCTGCTTAATAGGGATAGGAGAAACAAAGTGGGAGGCGGTGTCTCGCTCTTCGTTAAAGCTTATTTAAATCCGTTCGTAAAAATGCTGTAGCCGTTGGGAATGTCGACTTCATTTTTGTAGAAATTAAAGAAAAACTTAGCAAGAAAAGAACAGCAGAACTAATTTACAGAGCACCCGCGCATAGACACCAGAGGCAGACGAAAGATTTTATGATCAGTTAACAAAAATTTGTAATGAGGAAGATTCTATCAAAGCAGATTTTAACAAAACGGTATCTAAATGGGAGGGAATCCCCTTCCAGTAGCTACAAGCACAGACTCTACCTACATCTACTTGATAGCGCCTTAATCAAATGAGTCGAGAAACCAACCAGCGACGTGAATATATTAGATCTAGTTCTAATTACAAAAGAGAATCTTGTCAATAACGTTGAAGTTGGAGAAAAGTTTGGTACAAGTAATTACCGACAAATTACTTTTAAGGTTACTTTCAACGCTAAATGTAATGTTAGTCAAAATGACAGGAAAAAATGTCAAATTTTAAACGTGCAGTTTAATACTCTTTGCGCTGCTTATGACAGGCAGACCTGGAATGATAAGGTCAATGAAACAGACTTTAACGTGGCTTGGGAAGGCTTCAATAAAACCTTCAAAGCAATGCCAATGCGCAGTAGACGGTGTATTTTCTAAAACGAAGCCAAGGTGGTGGAACGGTGAAATAGAGAAAAAAAAAAGGTGCCTGTTATCTGGGAAAGCAGGTCATAATAAATCAAAAATGATCAGTAACCAACATGACAGATTTAGTTACGTAAGTTTGTGTAAAGTAAGAGAGTTCTACGACAAAGCATACGCCAATATGAAGCGTATATTGCTGAAAATAGCAAAGGAAACCCTTAGGAGTTTTAAAGTTATGTTAGAAGCAAGAGAGTCGTTACCAAGTCAACTGGTCCATTAATTACGGAAAACGGTGACTTGGTGTGAGACAACGAAGCCATTACGAAAGTCTTAAATGAGTTTTTTGCCTCTGTATTTACAATCAAAGACTCGACCCATGTCCCGAGTCCAGTTTCAGTGATAAAAAAGGAGGATGTTCTGCAACATAATGACATACAAACTGAATACATAGTATCAGAAAAAAAAGGAATGACAATGAATAAACCGGCAGGCACTGACAAGTTTTATCTGAGGACAATAAAAAAGGCGGAAAAGAAGATAGTTAAGTCACTGACAGACCTTTTCAATAAGTCAAATGCTACGGGAAATGTTCAAGATTAATGGAAGTTTGCAGTGTAATATCAACATTCACAAATTATAGTCTAAATAGCATAACGTCTGAAGCTGGGGAATTTATGAAAACTATCATTTGAGATAGAATTGTAAACCATTTTGAGGACCACCACTTAATAAACGATTCGCAGCATGGTTTTTCGACGAAATAGCTCATGTCTAACATACCTACTTGATTTCTTTAAAGACATAATCAACAAGTATGTAGAAAGTAAAGCAGTTCATGTCATCTATCTAGATTTTCAAAAAGCTTTCGATAAGATTCTACATCAAAGGTTTTTTCCTCATACATATTTATGATTTTGATATTGGGCTGAACTGCAAGATATCAAAATTCGCTGATGATACAAAGTTGGGGAAAACATCCACAAAAGAACGTGAATGTCTACAGCTTCAAACTGACAGACAAACGGATGGACTGGGCTCATATGTGGCATATGAATACTGATTTCAATAAGGGCAAAGTTTTACATATCGGTAGCAAAAACGAAAAAGGCAGCCTACAGTATAAATTCTTTTGAACTGCAAAAGGTAAATGATGAAAAACACTTAGTAGTAATAATGTCTGGTGACCTAAAACCAAGTAAGCAGTGCACAGAAACAGCGAAAAAAGTGAAGAAAATTCTGATTCATAGGCATAACCTTCGAATTTAAAGCCGGGAGAACCATCTTCACTCTTTACAATTCATTGGTCCGTCACTATTTTGAAAAGTCTGTTCAGTTTTAGTTTATCCTACCCGAAAAAAGACATACATAGGTACCAAGATGATTCTTGGACTGAGAAGCAAATCCTATGGTAGCCGATTAAACGACTTGAATCTATTTAGCTTGTAGAAGAGAAGGTTAAGAGTATTATGAAAATCTTTGATAATCTTGACCTTCAAGCTGGAAGTGGAGTTTTGTGGTAGGAATAAGGAATAAACAGAGGAGGAGGCTGCGTTACCATGAGGCTTGGCTGGAAGACATAACTCGCAAGGCACAGTATATACAGACACTGCTGATGACACCGCAACCCTTGCTCAGGCTGGGATCAACAACGTGGCTTGGTATGGATCTGAAGAGATCCTTGGCAAGTATACGAGAGTTTGGAGAAGGCGGCAGACGTAGGAAATGAAATTCTAAGTAGAATTCCAGATATCCGTGGAAGAGCTGAGCGCACCTGCATGGCAGTAGAGGCTGACCACATAGATCTGTGCTATAGTTAGTGAAGTCTAGTGTGACCGCATCTGCTGGGCCACACATTGACCCTAAGGACCTGAAGGTCTGACGTCAAAGGGAATTCGAGACACTCACCATGCCGAACCGAAGGATACATTTACGTCTTGTACACGACTGTCAGAACGGTTAGCCTAAGACGCGATGAGATGACGTCATATGCTCTGTCAGGAAAGCATGACAGCATCTCAGTAACAGATACCTGAATAAACTTCCGAAAAAAAAAAATCGTGATTGCTTTTCTATGTACACGACAGATCACAGGCAAACATAGAAAATAAGGTGCCGGTGTGCAGACGATTCCCTATGATATTTAAATAAATGTCCAAAATTATTATTGGGATTGTGTAGAAACCTCTTAACATTATACAGAAAAAAATATAGTTTTTTATCGAAATCAAGTCCTCAGATACTCTCTCGATGGCCGATGACAATGTGTCACTAAGGCTACCGTGGTTTTCCCTCAACCACTCCCGCTCAGAGAGAGCAGACCCCTCGTCTTCAGCTGATGGCCGCGCGCTCAATAAAAGTTACTTCTAATACGTTTTTGCCGTTTTGTTTTTACATTTATGGGATTACTTTTCATCACGTACATAAGTGTATATACCATATCTGTCCCTGCTGACTGTCACTGCTGTCAGTCTGTCCGCACCTCTGTCTTTACATGTCAAATCAATCATGACTGTAAATCTCGCACTTACCCCAACCAGTTAGTTGCTGCCAATAATTACGGGTGATAATGATACGAGGAAACGCCACCGCTGACGATGAGACGAACGCGTGACGATGACGTTGCAGGGGAAGGAGGTGGTGGTTACCGTGTCTTATATTTTCCAGTATTTCTCACTGTACAGTAACCTGGAGAAAGGTGAGCTCCCCAGTTTCATTAAAGGCATCACTTTCGTCATCAAACCGTCCAGGAGGCACTTATAATTCATCGCTATCACTATCAGAACGACTATCGAAAAACGTGCTGTTTATTCTGGGGGAGGTTGGCGAAATTTCCGTGCTACTAACGCGTGGCCCGAGCACGGGCAGCCTGCCTAGGACTCGTACTCTAATGTCCCTCATTTTTCACATTATCACGCTTGTCCCTGATATAGAAAACACTCAAACACCTGGGACTCTTCGCACTGCAGTGTCTACGCAAGAGAAAACAATACGCCAGAGCAAATAATAGATACAGCCAGAAAATCACAAAAGCAAAAGGAAACATATCAACGTTAAGTCCCGCCGGACGTAACTAGTTTGTTGTTACTGGAGAACGGAGTCAGCTGGGCAGGTAGCTACGCCAAGACTATATACGAAAGATAGGAAAGTGACTACCCTTACCATAGCATTAAATATGATGTCGAATATTTAACTGAGGGTTCCGTGTACCATTTTTAAATATTTTATATTACAACTGATATGTTCTTTCCATTACATGGACACAATTGTTTATGAGTCATGTTCCACACCATGGTGAAAATGAATAAGGTTGAGCAGATTTCAAATGTAATTTTGCTCAGCTGTAATTTCCGTTAATATTCAAGTACAGGACTCTGAATGTGGAAAAATAAACAACTGGCTGGTATACCTGAATGATATTTTACCCTGCACATAATTTGCAATTTCTTTTCTCCCATTTTCAAATCATCTCATATACGAGCATATATATATATATATATATATATATATATATATATATATATATATATATATATATATATATAATCACCACCAGAAAGAGAAAATAAGAAACAGTTAGTACTTTCGTTTATTACATCCTAAGAGGATGTAATAAACGAAA
>JAYMFT010300890.1:0-10246 GCA_038088735.1 Panulirus argus | reverse complement strand
GCGGTACGGCCCTTAAGAACGACGGTACGGCCCTTGGGAACTACGGTACGGCCCTTGAGCACGACGGTATGGCCCTTGAGCACGACGGTACGGCCCTTAGGAACGACGGTACGGCCCTTGGGAACTACGTTACGGCCCTTGAGCACGACGGTACGGCCCTTAGGAACGAAGGTACGGCCCTTGGGAACTACGGTACGGCCCTTGAGCACGACGGTACTGCCCTTGAGTACGAGGACCTGGCCTTTGACCTTGACCCTAAACGACCAGATCAAAGGCCAGGCCATCATGCAGGTAGGTGGTGTCGCCGTGCTCGAGGGTCGTACCGTCGTGCTCAAGGGTCGTCCCGTCGTGCTCTAGGGTCGTACCGTCGTGCTCTAGGGTCGTACCGTCGTGCTCAAGGGTCGTACCGTCGTGCTCGATGGTCGTACCGTCGTGCTCAAGGGTCGTACAGCCGTGCTCGAGGGTCGTACCGTCGTGCTCAAGAGTCGTACCGCCGTGCTCAAGGGTCGTCCCGTCGTGCTCAAGGGTCGTACCGCCGTGCTCGAGGGTCGTCCCGTCGTGCTCGAGGGCAGTACCGTCGTGCTCAGCGAGCCAAGAACCCAACACGACAAGTGAAGACGACAAACTTCTCGGAACAATCAGTCGTCCCCAAGTCGTCTTCCTCGACTTAATGACATAAGCAGGTGAGAAAATCTCTGGAAAAACCACAGCTTCCGAAAACTCGAACAAACAAACGCTCCAAAACTTCACGTCAATGTCTGGCTCGGCGTTTTCAAACTTCACAAAGTCCTGTAACTTTACGACGTAAAAAAAAAAAAAAGAAAGTTTGTTATACGAAGGACCGTTCTGATGAATTCCTACGAAACGTTCCCTTTACGAATTATAGTTTGATGGAAAAAAAAAATTAATTAACATCGTGTGAAATAAAAAGACATCTAATTAACACTGTGTACAAAAAATAAAAACTATCTAATCAACATTGTGTAATATTTTGATCCCATAAAGTACTGTACATAAAATAATTACTCTAAAACGCCTGATAAATGATTTGTGCATTTCGCATAACTTAAAAGCTTGAGTCTCAAAACATTTTACGTATTAAAGTACATAAAAGAAAAATATTTCTCATGGAAAATTGTGTGCAGATTTTCGCAAAAGTAAGAAATCTTAAAGTGCTCACGAATCTAAGAACAATATAAATTCTTATGCTACTGCTACTACTACTACTACTTATCATTACTATCATTATAATTGTCAGTTATTATTATTATTATTATTATTATTATTATTATTATTATTATTATTATTACTATTATTATTGTTACTATTATTATTATTATTATTATTATTATTATTATTATTATTATATATTATTATCATTATTATTATCATCATTATCATTATAGTGTTCTGGAATGAGGCAGAAAGCTTGAAGATCAGTGAGGGAACAGATGGAGTGGGGTGAGAGGCGAGGCGAAGAGAGGAGATGGAGTGGGCATTATGAAGGTCTGTTGAATGTGCTAGGCGAAAACGGGAGCGGGGTCAGGGAACGCACCTTTGGTCTTGGTTCCCTCCATGGGCGCGGCCACAGTCGGTGGGACGACCTCCAACACCGACATCACCAACACCATCACCAGGCTCCACCACCACCACCACGCTCGCTTCTCCAACACGGCCATCCTCGTTCGATTCTCTGAAAGCAACACAGGACAGTCTCTGTCATTTCAATGAACAATCAACTCTTAGAAAATTGGAACACAAAATGATAGCTTTGAGACTGGTTAATCAACCTCTAATTAATTAGTGTATGCAACAATATGATATGTATAATTGGTACAATTACTAGATCTAGCTAACTAGTCTATAAAGATTTACAGTCTGTGATACAGGTCTGATAACTAGATGTTTTGGTCTCCAAGACAATGAACTCTAGGGCATCAGACTCGAAAACAATCTACCCTAGAAAACTAATTCCTCACAACAATCATCTCTAGGTAAAATGATCGTTAAAACAGTAAGGTTCTAGGCGGCTGGTCTTCAAAATACTAGAGTCTAGATAACTGGTCCTCAGAGCAATGAATTCTAGATGAATGGTCTTCCGCACTATACACTCTACAATACTCTTAGATAATTGGCCTTCAGATTAAAGGACTCTGAGACAATTAGTCTTCGAAATAAAGAACATAGATGAATTTAATTACCCTTCAATATAAAGAACTATAAGATAATCAGTTTCTGGAAAAAGGAACTCTACATAACTCGCATTCAGTTTCTGGATGGAAAAAGGGCTTGTAAGTTTTACATAACTACTAATTGAGGACTTATTACTGGTAATTAAGTAGTCGAAACCTTGAACAAAATATCAGTACAAAAACTTTTTCCTGTCCGTAAAACATCGACAGAAAGAAAATTGAGACTCGGGTTAAAATTCATTCGAGAACACAGTCATCCCTCTAAAAAAAGAAAAAAAAAAAAACGCTGTCCCATTTTCTGTAATAATATAATTATGGAAGTAGCAGTGCCTCTAAAAATGAAGTGTAGGCTAACTAAAATAATACTTCCCCCCAGTACCTGTATGTAATTTCGTATCACTTAATACGGATTATCTTTTTCACAGCGCATTAGCAAACGAACAAATTACTTTACGTAAAGATCTAAACAAAAAAAAAAAAAAATAAATGTAACACTGTTAAATCTACGTAGAGGGGAATGTTATAACAATATTGTTATGTATACCTTCCCGTTTTCGTTGAGTGACGGGTAAGAGTAGGGGGAACTCCAGCATCTGACAATACAATGACGAACTGTCGCACTTCTGTCGGAAAAAGTTCCTGGAAGCCCATCTATTCCCAACCCCCTGGTTGGAACTGTTGCATTTCTATTCTGTATTATTTTCACTACACTTACCTGAATTGTATTGACCATCTCTGTTCTTGAAAACGGGCAAAGAGAGATGGGTGTACTGAATTTTTGGTAAGTACCTTTTTTAATTCTCCTTGTTAAACGGATCCATTTTCTTCTCGACCCTGGTTTACGACCTAAACCCACTGAACACGACGGTCCGACCTTTGAGCACGACGGTATTACCCTTTAACACAACGATGCGACCCTTGAATACGGCAGAACGACCCTTGAGCACGAGGGTGCGGCCCTTGAACACGACGGTCCGACCTTTAAGCACGACGGTATTACCCTTGAACACGACGAACCTTAAGCATGGTTGTATGACCCTTGATCTCGGATGTACAGCCCTTGAGCATGGCTGTACGGCCCTTGAGCACGACGGCACGACCCTCGAGTATGATGGCATGACTCTTCAGGGGTCAGGTCAAAGGCCAGGGCATCAAACCAGGTCATCTTCGACGGTCGTAAGACGCACGCACTTCACAAGACGACGATACGCAGCACGGGTGGAGCGTGCAAAAGGTCAAGCGGCCAGAGTTTAAACTAATTTCATTTCCAACTCTCGTGACCATATTTTCACACACAATATAATGGGAGAAAATAAGCAATATACTATTTCCTCTAAACGTATAAGCAGTTCCTTCGTGTGTATAAGTAATCATGAGGCAGATATGGTATGGCAGAGGAAGTGCGAAGAAGCGGCGGGAGAGACATATGAAATATACAGAGATAGGGCAGAATACGAGTCAGAGAACAGAGGCAGGAAAGGGAAGGGTAAAACTATGCGAAATATATGGGACGGGAAGAAGAGACTAATGAGAGAGACTAGAGGTGGGAACACATATACTCACAGAAAAGAAGAAATGCAACGGGCCGAGAGAGTCTAAAGAGAGAGAAAGAGATGGGGCGCAGAGGAAGAGACGAGAGATAGAACAAAGAGATACAAATGAGAAAGAAGCAACAGGTCAGAACAGGAGGGATAAATGAGATGAAACGGGGATGGAGTGACAAACGAGATAAATCAGGACGGGCGAGAGACGTGAAAAAGATGGGGCACTGCAGGACATATGAATGGGAGAGGAGAGTTGGGACGGGGCGGGAAAGACAGGAGAGGGTAGGTCGGGAAAGTCAACAGTGGAACAGATTAAGGGGAAGGGGAGGGGGCCCTCTGATATGAGGTATAACAGGATTATGTTGTGATCAGACTGAGGATTGTATCCACTTGGCAGGGGATCACGGATTTACTGAGTCAACGGCTCACACAGTAACATATTATCACATAATGACTCACTCTTAGATAAATAACACGAATCAGTCGATCACATAATGACCCACTCTCAGATAACTAGCTCGAGTCAGTCGATCACATAATGAACATCTTAAAGCAGGAACCATTGAGCGTGTCTAGCAGCCAGCAGCACGACGTAAGGGAGACTATCCAAGCTTCAGTGAGGACCATGGGAGCGAGTGACACAAGTGTACACAAACATTATCTCATCTCCACCACCACTGTCATTAACACCATAGCCTCTCCAACTTCACCACCACCACCACCACCAGTGGGTCAGACCCACCTCCACCCACTGAATCAATATGAGCGACAAACATCTCCACGTCCCCAGCTCCCCTTATGGTTCCAACCTCATTATTCATATGATAATGAACACGTGCACCACACCTCCTGAATCCTGGAAACTGGAAACGCAGCAAGCACCTGGAATGGTAGCGAAACGAGCAGCGATGTTAATCTCTTGGGTCGGGGGAGGGTGGGCTCTCTGGCTATATGAGTGACGAGTGGCAGGGAGTGTGAGGGAGGGAACAGACTGACTCGAGAGGGAGGAAGGGAACTCCACAGTCACTGGGGGTCACTGGCAGTCGAACGATCACAACTTACATATGTTTATCCATTGCTCTGGCTATGTCAGCACAGCGGGCCACCGTTTTGCAGGAGAGGCAAGAATTAAAGAACTATGCAGACAGCGGCATATAGACCTCAAGGCTTGTACATACCTGTTCCTTCGTGCGCCTCTCAAACCTACATCCACTGCTTGCCAGAGTAATCTGAAGTGATGGCGGTATGAACTGGCAATGTTTTCCGGCCATGGGCAACCTAGTATCCAGATTAGTAACTACGTACATAATCACCCTAATTTAACTGTGTGGCTTGCGTAGCGTGACAGACATTCGTCCGTCGTCAGCAGTAATACTGTAACCAGCATCTTTGGTCATAACAAGTAAAGTACGAATCATATACTCATTATACTTTACACTGTTGTTCCCTGCAGGTAAAGAAATGATTGACGTAAAGCCTCTAATTCTAGTCTGAATTTTCCCTAAGGTATAAATCTCATTCTGTTTTGAAAAAGGTTTAACGTGAAACATTGAGAAAATAATACTTCTGGCTACGAAAGTAAATACAAAGAAATAAAAGGAATTCAAAGGACCCAGGCCCATGGCTTCCTTTGGGGCTGTTTGTGACATAGGAAGATATCAGATACTCACAGATTAGTGCGGTATAACTAGTGGCACATAGATAATTCCAAGAGAATAACCGGCAAACTGTTCATGTGAGTAAAGAGCCGCAATTAATGTCGGTCGTAGACCTGAAGAGAAATATTCATCAAGTCTATTCTTAAAAGTATACAGTACTACTTTCAACCACTCCAACCAGTAAATCATTCCTTAAATTAACAATCCTGTTCAAGAAAAAGTACTTCGCCTCATTCGAAGTAAAACGTTTCTCCACGAGTTTGTATCAACAAGTGAAACTAGACGAATCAAGCCTTAAATAAATAGTTAGATCGAAATTATCAAAGTCTTCGATAAGTCTGCATACCTATATTAGATTTTCTTTATATTTTCCACACTTTATTTCTGACCACTCGTATGTCACTCGGGATGACTATGATGCACCGTAGCAACCTCTAGTTATATCAAAATCATTTCAGTTTCCGAAGTCAATTA
This sequence comes from Panulirus argus, assembly GCA_038088735.1. Classification (NCBI taxonomy): domain Eukaryota; kingdom Metazoa; phylum Arthropoda; class Malacostraca; order Decapoda; family Palinuridae; genus Panulirus; species Panulirus argus. Next base: position 4,378 of record JAYMFT010300890.1, on the reverse strand, counting down.
CCGTAAGTAAAAAAAAAACATATTCCGCATCTATTATGTCATTCTTCTACGCAACATCTTCCCAGTGAGGCATCACTAAAGCTAAAAAAATAGTTGTAGGCTAACATCAACACACCCACTCTATCACTCTTCTGAGATTCGAACCCACGTATTCAAACTGCTCTTTACTCCGGCCACTGATGCAGCTCTGCCACTGCCCTACACACACCTGCTGACCACCACTGATAAGATCCCTCCTTCCCGCTACTTAATACATCATTGCCTCATCTGGTGAGCTACTGTCATCACCCTTTGTCATCGTCATCGGCACTGTCATCCACTGCCATCGACCTGTACACCTGCTACAGTTCACTTCATCTTCTCCACAGAAGCCGCTGTTTAGGGAGAGTGAACCAAAACTTTACACAAATGATCTGGATCCGTTTTCTCCATCGTCTCACTCCTTCGTGCCGAACCAACATCCAATATGGCCGCCGCAACCGCTGGAGCCCACGAGAACAAATGACTGGGATCGAACTTGTTCGCTTCCCTTAACGGGCCATTTATAACCAGGTGAGCGAGCCAGGCTGGCTGCCTCGCCTTTACCTCTGGTGTGGTGTACACACACACCCGTCACCCGCCGCCCTAACACTACTCGAGATTAACCAACTTTTGCCATCTCCCTGGTCCACCGTGAGAGTATGTCTAAGGTCTTCCCCAGTGGGACAACGTCAGATAAGATGCAAGTAATTACATTTCCAGTGAACGGGTGGAATGGGAAGGGGAAGAAGCAGTGACCGCGGGGAATGTATTAAAACTGAGCTGAACTGAGATATACTGGGATGAGAGATGAAACCTCGCTTGCCGGTGTAAACACTCCCTCCTCTTGGTGCATGAATCATCACGTACACATAAACACGTACGGAAACAACAACTATAACGACAAAAGGACACATACCTCTCATGTAAATACAATGGCAACTACTTTTACAGCTACTACTACTACTACATGCTACCATTACTACTACTACTACTACAACTACTACTACTGCTACTACTACTACTAATAATAATAACATTATTATTATTATTATTCTCGTAATTAGCTACTTACAAATACTTAAGACGAAATTTCGCCAGGAGGCAGGGCTAGCGCGCAGTGCTCACCGCAGGAAAATCTAGTCAAGAATAACGATTCTCGGGAGACACGTGTTGTCGAGTGTCATGCATTAAGTGGACGGACAGAGAGAGAGAGAGAGAGAGAGAGAGAGAGAGAGAGAGAGAGAGAGAGAGAGAGAGAGAAAATCGGCAACGTCCGCGATTAGCGTCAGTCTCACGTCCACGCGGGCGACACGTGTCCAGCTGCCGCGATCTGAGGCCCAAGTTATCATCATAATCCACGTTATCATACCGGCCAAAGGTCTCCCGGGGATCAGCCATCACAACCCGGTTATCATATCACTGATAACTGTACGTACACCTTCCCCCCACCCCCCTCCTCCTCACACCCCCTTTCCCTAAGCCATAGCGATTACAGTTATCAGTTATCACTGATAATGCATATACTTTCAATCATCAGTTATCACTGATAATGTACATAAACTTGCCTGTACACACTCTTTAAAGCTTAGGTCGAAGGTCGCGTTGTCGTGTTCAAAAGGGTCGTAGCGCTGAGTTCAAATATCCTATCGTCGTGTTCAAAAGAGTCGTACCGTCGTGTTCATTTATCTTACAGTTGTGTTCAAGGGTCTTACGTTCGGTTCAAGGATTTTTACTATTGTGTTCAAGGATCGTACCGCCGTGTTAAAAGTCATACCGTCGTGCTCCAGGGTCGTACCGTCGTACTCACAGCTAGTAACAACGTGCTTAAAGGTTGTATCATCATGCTCAAGGGTTGTGCTGTCGGGCTGAGGGGTCGTGCAATCCACCACCCTCCACACGGATGACACAGCCGGTCTGCCCGTTACTCTGGCCCCGTCCCATCATTAATATCTGTAACTCCATTCTATCAATGGCCTCACCTCTTGAACTACACTTAATCCTGACATCTTTCTTACACACAGCAAGGATAACTTTAATGTCATTACTAACAACAACAATAATAATAATAATAATAATAATAATAATAATAATAATAATAATAATAATAATAATAATAAAATAATTAAAAAAAAAAATAATAATAATAATAGTAATAATAATATCCGAAACACTCTACCTTCTCGTGTCTATCCCAATAACCATGACCTGGCTCAATTCAAAAGACAAGTCTTTCACTTTCTCAAAAAATTCGTAAATACTTTATTTGTTTTTCGTTTCATAATTTTCTCTATATTTCAATTAAGACCCGGCCTTGATGTGGACTTTTGTCTGTGACGAGTATTCAACATAAAAAAAAAATAATAATAAGGAAAGTCGTATAAACATTATTATTTGTTTCTTCTGAGATGACGCAATAATACCATCTTTTCGTGATTTACTAAAGACACGATTACTGGCAGATTACTGATATTTCACATACTAGTGAATCTGTCCATAAACTGATTATCCGTTACGAGTTAACAAGGGTGGAGAATCACGGGGCTTCCGTGGTGCTGCGCTTAGCGTCGCTGACCATGATTCACGCACAGGCCCGCCCTGGCTCGAATCCTGGGCGCGACAGTTGGCTCACATCCAACCCAGCTGTTCATCCTCTCCTCGGGGCTGCTCGATAAATAAGTCCCCAGCTCAGGCTGGGGAGTATGCATGTATTTCTACGCTTAAAAGTAAAGACTCGGTACGTTTAAACTTGTTTATAAGAGACAGAGTAACATGAGTGTTATAATTCTCTCCACATTAACACACAAACAGTATTTAAAGGTAACAATCTCCACAATCCGTCCTTGAGTGTTAAGAGCCTTGGGGATAACTCTAACCTTCCCTAAACCTTTAATGAACTAATCTTTCTAAACCACACTGAAAACGCTTCAAGTTATATGCCACAAGAATAAGTGCATCAAATTTCCTGGAAACAGACCGAACAGCTTGATGACAATCATGGAGAAGACATGCGACCAAATACTGTATATCTCGGCCTAGGCCAAACTGTGCGCAGTAACCGGATTCCCAGCCATTATTAAGAGAACAAGAGTATTAGAACAGCCGGCCCGTCACTGCTGAAAGGTAACATCTGTTGACAACAGTCAGCAGTACATTACTGAACTACTAACTGAGCATCACCACTGACATATGCATAGAGATCATCACATGAACTATAAATATAGAAATTTGCGATCAAATTGTAAGCAAAATAAAGTATCAATATGTGGAGACTATGAGATGGTAAATGTTTATAACTGACATTCAAATTAATACATTAGGTTCCCCATTAGTCTCTCTATGAGATGGCAGCAAAAATATGATAAAATACAGTATACGTATATAAAGAATAACCAACAATCAGTTTATTTGGACTACGATCAACAACTGAGTAAAGAAAATCAGACATAATGTAACTAATATCTTAGCGTACGGCTACTGCTGTTTACAACTTCTGGAACTAAACAACCACTTGGTTTCGTGTCAAGGAACTGTTGGCCAAGCGAATAACCTCTCAACATTCCCTATGACGACTAAATAACCAAGAGAGAAATGTTTGCTCTCGGCCACACCAGGTGGAATGAGGTCAGCCTCTCACGTCATACGGCCGGCAGGCAACCCCTCATACTCGTACGTTATGAACTTATGACTTGCTGCTTCATACTGCAATTTGACCGGCGGGGATACTCTACTTCATTAGCAACACGGAGGAGAAGGTTCTGTATTATAATGCCTAAATAAGACCAAATGTGGGTACGGATTCCACCCCATTGTGTCACGATGACTTGTTTTCCTTTATCATGCAAATATTCAACAATGGGCAAAGGGGACGGCGGTGTTCTCTCAACAATTTCGTCAAGCAGCTGGCCGGCATTGAGTCCAGAGGCTGTAACATATCGCCAAGAGTCGAAGGAAAAACATTCGATATCAATTAGCCTAATATACAATGACGCCGAGACTGGCACCAAATTTTATGCTCCGTTATGGAAATGGGAAGCGCGGAAAATCAAATTTCGCGCCCTAGCCACGTCACAATGGCGGGGGAAACAGTTGACGCGCGTCAGGCGATTAGACACAGGATTATGGGTGACGCTCGGAGCCACCCCACCAATATGCTCAATTGGACACGCCAAGTTTGCTTTATTAATTTTCTGGATGCGCTCGTAAGCCGCCGTCCGCATGATAAATATCTGTACTATATTAATTTTCAGTCCCAAAATATTTATCAGAATCAAGCGTAAGGTTTCATTATTTAAAATGATTTCATATAGTCATTTCAATTGTCTAAAAATATTCGTCTAAATGGATTGTCAAATAAATA
>JAYMFT010300879.1:0-10246 GCA_038088735.1 Panulirus argus | reverse complement strand
ACTGTTTTCGTGAGCTGTCTGCATATATCACCTCACATCCCCACCCACCCCTACCCCAACTAAGGTGTGGACTCGTGGCATACGTTTCTTTTTCTTTTCTACGTAAGATGGGACAGCACAACGGAAAGCCCTAATCAAGGCCATCTCATTATCGCTATATATGTATACATATACCTTTGCCTAAGCCATGGAACAGCACAACGGAAAGCCCTAATCAAGGCCATCTCATTATCGCTATATATGTATACATATACCTTTGCCTAAGCCAAGTACTCATTATACTGACCAACCCCTAGGGGAGGATGATCAGCTGGGTTGACTTTGGACCGACTACCCCAGCCAGGATTCCAACCTATGCGCTCGACTTCGGGTGGCCCGTGAATACGTCACGATCAACGATGCAATTCGCTACACCGCATAGGTCCTTAAGTAATGATAATAAATGATCTGGCTGCTGCTTCTAACAGTTTCAATGTGAAGACTGGCCATTCAAGGATTAGTTGTTATGATGCCTCCCTCTTCTCTCGAAAAACAACGCTATGGAATTCTAATCCTTCTTTTGCATTTCCCTCTTCCCATAACCTTCCTTCCATTAAGAGTCAGGTCTACAAACACCTGCGGAGTCATGATTAATTTCTACTTACTTTTCTTTAATATTTTCTCTCACCTTGTTTGGCCGTGACTAGGGCATGTTATGCCCATGCCATATCAGTCATTATAAGTAAAAAAAGAAAAGATCTAAAGGACGTCCAAGTATTGATATTCAAGATCCACAAGGCGTGCAACAAATGTTGGTGTTGCGATTACCACAAACTTTTCAGAATTGGAATCGTGAATGAAGTTTATAGCAGGAAATCTGAAAAAAAAAAATACTGAAACCATCGTGAAACAATTTAGTTTCAAATATAAGTAAGATATTAGAAAAGTATCATCAAAATGGTGTTCAACAGACGACAGGATAGCAAAAAAATTAGGAATGTTTGTGACGTGAATGGAAAAAGGATTATTTTTTAGAGGGGCAAGTACTGCTGCTGTGTGAGCTTTCCCTCTCCTTTCCTGCAGACTACTGGCTTTCTGGATATTCTTGGCGCGCTGTATCAGAAGCTAAGGGCAAAACTCCTTTTGGATTCTCATGTTTATTGTCAAGGTATCTAATGAGAAAATGGTGGTGAAGGGAAAGAATGTAAAGATAAGGAATGTGAATTACTATTTTTTTATGTGATACATACAGAGAAATGTTGAAACTAACTCGGTAGTTTAGGTTTAATGAAACAGGAGGTAAGAACAACAGTCCTCACATGAAGAGAGGAAGGTGGTTCGGAAATGATTTTAACGCACTTAGGTCGAGATATTACTACTCTGAGCGGCTGCTGGCTACATTCTACTACCTGTAGGGTTATCTTAGAATAAGTCTGGGTAGGGAAATACGCTATGGATGACCTGGGTTCTTTAGAAGTGCCAGTACTCTGCTGCCTTAGTCCTGCCTCTCGCTAGCAGCAGGTAAACTAAAATAGGACGGGTTCCGGTGCAGGAATATGCCTAACATGAGCGAGAGCTTTGGGAGGGGCGAATGCTCACTACCGTAGCCCTCTACTGTGTGGGTTCATATATCCGCATAACATTAGGGTAGTGATGTTTTAAAAAAGCACAAACTTAATATGTGGGCAGCAGCAGTCCTGTATTTAGACCACATACATCAGCATGATATGTGGCTAAATGTGCACATATCAGACATGACTTACCGGTGATCCGTCTAATGCAAGGCCACCTACACCTGCATGATATGGGCTCAGCGTTGCTCATGTAGGATGGCTACATACGCCAACATGACCTGTGTTGCTCCTGCATTATGACTACATATGCATGACATGAACTTGATGGGCGGGCGGTGTATGATACACCTTTGTATAGGTATTCAGCACTGGTTCTACAGGATGGCCACATCTGTCAACATGATATTATCGTGGTAATGATTTCATAGTACAGTCGCTTATGTTCTAACGACATGAGAACTGCTATACTTTTGATGTATAACCAGACACTTCACAGAGACTGGTACTTATGCAGTATGGTTATGTACCTACATAGAAGTAGCAATCATGAACAAAATTTCTATACGTAACGAAAAGTTACACATTGTATCTTTGAAATTATGATTCACCCTAACTTCCTGTTAGACCTCTGTACGTTATACTTTTCTCCTTATATATGCCCATGTTAGATTACTTAGTCTGTCCGCAAATGTATTATGATTGTCAAGATATGTAGCCTTTTTTTACAATCGTTCTGATGTATACCAAGCCTCTTCTGTATCATTTCCATCGGAAGAATGTGCTGAATATTGCATGTCTTATATGTAATGTATTTTGATCTCCCTTTGTATCATCTGTATATTATATAATGTTCCAAATGCGCACAGATACTCAGTGTTATTAACGCAGTTCCTCCTTTTTCTGATAGCACGAGGACGCTCTGGGGCCCCGGACCCAAACGGGCCCCTACTAGCCTATCTGTCATCTTCCAATCCAACGTCGATGTATTTTACGCATTGCTCCACACTATAACAACAATGCTTTCTCTCTGTAGACTTAGACATAGTCTTTTAAAAAGTTGAAATCTGATCTCAACATGGAACCTGGGCTGTATTAGTCCTCCAGTCTCGCCATATATCTCAGTGTGCGTAGACGCGGGTACTTTCACATTATAACCATTACATATGTATAACACGTACTTCATGTGGAGCAGCGTTTCATATTTATGCATGAAGAGCAGGCGATGGTGCTCCTGCAGCAGACGGACACATAAACCACCTTTATGAGAACAGTTATGTTGCTGCAGCGAGGTCTTATACTTCAGCATGACGTGCAAACGATGTTGCTCATGCAGAGCCTTCATATGCTTCGGCATGACATGTGTGAAGTGGTGTTTGAGCAGTATGGCCATATATTTCAACATGACATGCGGCCGGTTGCGCCCCTGCAGTGTGGCCCCTCATGTCAGTCTGATATGCAGGAAGGTTTGGTGTTCTTGTAGAATGTTCAAATGTTAGCAGATTCTGCTGCTACGGATCAGTAATGAATTTTGTCCACATTGTTCTGGACACCATGACCAGTTAATAATGTTAAGCAAAAACACTGTCATGGTTACCAGCATGATTAGAAACCGGCTGTCCTAGCCACCCCTGTGATAACCAACCTGCCTCTGTAGGAACAACACCACAACCCAACCATCTTTAGCAATACTACAATATCTCCTCCGCCGTCCTTACCTCCACGATGTTGAGAACTATCCGTTCAAGCCGCTCGTGGCTGTCAATAGCGAAATAGACGTACCATCTGGCCGGCATAGACATAACCACGCAATAATCAGTCCTTTACCATGGCGACCGTTATCAGCTACAGATCTAAGGTAATCATCCTGTCCTCTATGAATAACCGACTGCCTGGCCTATCCTCGCTGGTCACACGTCATGGCCAATGTAATTATAACTTTCCCATCTCCTAAGGGCTAAAATACCTAATTGTTGTGGTAAAATGTCGATGACCAGCGATACACTGTCCTGGTTGATGCTGTAATGACTAGGTCACACTTCTGGCCATACCACCGCCTGGAGCACGAAGGGAAATATCCTGGTCGATACGGTGATGACCATCCCCTCCTCCTGGTTACTACACCAGTCACAGCAGCTGCTCTTCATCGTCCTCATGTGACAATAAGGACAGCCACCAAATCCTACGGTGATGACTCGCCCACCATCCCGGACACTTTGGTGATACACAACTTCAAGACAAGCCCAAAATTCTTACCGAGTATATTGACCTTCCCATCATCCCGGCCTCCATAATTTCCCATCATCATTACCTCTATAGACACCACATTCTTCGTGCAAACTTCGGCAGCGCACCGTCCAGGCCAGTAATGCCCTCCCCACTACATCTTGACATCGAATGACAACTGCAGTCAATACCCAAGTCGTCATCTTACCCTTCATGATAGGTCCACCTCCCACAAGTTTATGAAACCATAACTATATAGCCAACCATCCCTCCCACTGTGAACGGTCTACCATCCTGCCCATCATCACCATTGCCCGACCATCGTGGCTCCTGCCAAATCTGGCCAGTCCTTGGTCATCTGAGCCAACCTCTCGTAATGTCCTCCCAGACAAACCCACCGCATCATCCCATCTTGTATGTCAACATGCTGATCACCAGCCCACAGTGGTGACCACCATGCTGATGACCAACCCATTGTATAGGTCACCATGCTGATCAATACGCTGATGACCAGCCCACCCTACTGATCACCATGCTGATCAACAGCTCACTGTACTGATCACTACGCTGATGACCAGCCCAACGTAATGAACATCATGCTGATGACCAGTCCGCCGTAGTGACCACTATGCTGATGACCAGCCCACCGTACTGACCACCATGCTGATGACCAGTCCGCCGTAGTGACCACTGTGCTAATGACCAGCCCACAGTAGTGACCATCACACTGATGACCAACCCACCGTACTGATCACCATACTTATGACCAGCCCATTGTAGAGTTCACCACGCTGATGGCCACCCACCATGCTGATCAATACGATGATGACCAGTCCACCCTACTTATCACGGCGCTGAGGACCAGTCCACCGTACTGATCACCACACTGATGAAAATCCACCTTATTGATCACCACGTTGAAGACTAACCACCGGACTGATCACCACTCTCATGACCAGCCCACCGTAATGATCATAATATTGATGACCAGCCTACGGGACTGACCACCATGCTGATCAACAGCCCATTGTACTGATCACTATGCTCATGACCAGCTCAACGAACTGACCACCATGCTGGTGACCAGCCCGCCGCACTGACCACTATGCTGATGACCAGCCCAGCGTAACGACTACCATGCTGAAGACCAGCCTAACGTACTGACCACCATGCTGATCGACGGCCTCCTCTATGATCATTATGCTGATGACCAGTCCGCTGTAATGAACACCATGCTGATGACCAGTCCGCCGTAGTGACCACTATGCTGATGACCACACCACCATACTGACCAACATGCTGATGACCAGCCCACCGTACTGATCACTATGCTCGTCAACAACGCACCTTACTGACCACCATGTTGATGACCAGCCCACCGTACTGATCACAATGCTGATGACCAACTTGCCGTACTGACCACCATGCTGGTGACCAGCCCACCGTACTGACCACCATACTAGTAAACAGCCCACCGTACTGACCACCATGCTGGTGACCAGCCCACCGTACAGACCACCATACTGGTAACCAGCACACCCTACTGATCACCGCGCTGATGACCAGTCCACCGTACTGACCACCATCCTGATCAACAGCCCACTGTACTCATCACTACGCTGATGACCAGTCCACCGTAATGAGCACCATGCTAATGACCAGTCCGCCGTAGTGACCACTATGCTGATGACTAGCCCACCATACTGACCGCCATGCTGATGACCAGCCCGCCATATTGACCATAATGCTTATCCAAAAAGTACCGTACTGACCACAATGCTGATGACCAGCCTAGCGTAATGACCATCACGCTGATGACCAGGCCAGCTTACTGATCGCAATGCTGATGACCAACCCGCCGTACTGGCCACCATGCTGGTAACCAGTCCGCCATACTGACCACTATGCTGATGACCAGGCCATCGTACTGACCATCATGATGATGACCAGCTCACCGTACTGACCACTATGCTTATCAACAACGCACCGTACTGACCACCATGCTGATTATCAGCCCACCGTAATGACCACCATACTGGTAACCAGCCCACCGTACTGACCACCATGCTGGTGACCAGCCCACCGTACAGACCACCATACCGGTAACCAACCCACCCTAATGATCACCGCGCTGATGACCAGCCCACCGTACTGACCACCATCCTGATCAACAGCCTACTGCACTCATCACTACGCTGATGACCAGTACACCGTAATGAACACCTTGCTAATGACCAGTCCGCAGTAGTGACCACTATCCTGATGACCACCCCACCGTACTGACCACCATGCTGATGACCAGCCCGCCGCATTGACCATTATGCTTATCAAAAACGCACCGTACTGACCACCATCCTGATGACCAGCCCAGCGTACTGACCAACATGCTGATGATCAGGCCAGCTTACTGATCACAATGCTGATGACCAACCCGCCGCACTGACCATCATGCTGATGACCAGCCCATCGTACCGACCATCATGATGATAACCAGCTCACCGTACTGATCATCATACTTATCAATATCCCCCAGTACTGACCACCATGCTGATGAACAGCCCACCGGACTGACCACCATGCTGATGACCAGTCCAACGTACTCATCGCCATGCTCGTGACTAGCTCATCGAAATGAACATCATGCTGATGACCAGCCCACCGTAATGAACACCATGTTGATCAACAGCCCACCGTACTGACCACCATGCTGATGACCAGCCCACCGTACTGATCACCATGCTTATCAACAGCCAACCGTACTGACCGCCATGCTGATCTGCAGCCCACCGTACTGATCACTATGCTGATCAACAACCCACCGTACTAACCACTATGCTAATCAACAGCACACCATGCTGACCACCATGCTGATGAGCAGCTCAGCGTACTGATCACAACCGTGATGACCAACCCGCCGTGCTGACCATCATGCTGGTGACCAACATACCGTGCTGACTACCATGCTGGTGACCAACCCACCATAAGAACCGCCATGCTGATGACCAGTACACAGTAATTACCACCGTGCTGATAACCAGACCTCAGTACTGACCACCATGCTATTGACCAGCCCACTGTACTGACCACCATGCTGATGACCAGCCCACCGTAATGAGCAACGTACTAATGACCAGCCTATCGTATTGACCACCATGCTGATGACCATCCCGCCGTAGTAATCACAATGCTGATGACCAGCCTGCAGTAATGACCAGCATGCTGTTGACCAGGCCACCGTACTGATCACTATGCTGATCAACAACACACCATACTGACCACCATGTTGTTGACTAGCGCGCCGTACTGACCATCATGTAGATCAACAACCCACCGTACTGACCACCATGCTGGTGACCAGCCCACCGTAATGACCACCATACTGATGACCAGCCCGCCGTACTAACCACCATTCTGATCACCATCCCGCCGTACTGATCACAATGCTGATGACCAGCCCGCCGTAATGACCACATGCTGTTGACCAGCCCACCGTACTGACCACTATGCTCATCAAAAACCCACCATACTCACCAGATTGCTGATCAACAGCCCACCGTAATGACCACCATGCAGATGATCAGTTCACTGTACTGACCACCATGCTAATGACCAGCCCACCGTAGTGATCACCATGCTAATCAACAGCCCACCGTACTGACCACCATGCTGATGACCAGCCCACCGTCCTGACCACCATGATGATGACCAGCCCACCGTGCTGACCACCATGCTGGTAACCAGCCCATGGTACTAACTACCATGCTGGTGACTAGCCCACCATACTGACCACCATGCTGATGAACAGCCCACCGTACGGATTATAGTGTTAATTGATAGCCCACTGTATTGACCACTATGCTGATCAACAGGCTACCGTACTGACCACCTTGTTGATCAACAGCCAACCGTTTTGCCCAACATGCTGTTTACCAGTCCACCGCTCTCACCACCATGCTGGCGACCAGCCCACCTTAATGAACATCATGCTGATGACCAGCCCACCGTAGTGATCACAGTGCTGATCAACAGCCCACCGTACTAAACACCATGCTGAAGACAACTCACTGTACTGACCACCATGCTGATCTACAGCCCACCGTACTGACCACCATGCTGATGACCATCCCACCGTACTGACCACCATGCTAATGACCAGCCTACCGTACTAACCACCATGCTGATCAACAACCCACCGTACTGACCATCATGCTGATGACCAGTCCAGCGTACTGATCACAATGCTGATGACCAACCCGCCGTACTGACCACCACGTTGGTGATCATTCCACCATACTGACTGTCATAATGGTGACCAGCCCACCGTACTAACCACCATGCTGATGACCAGCTCACTGTCCTAACCACCTTGCTGATCAACAACCCACCGTACTGACCACTATGCTGATGACCAGTCCTGTGGACTGATCACAATGCAGATGACCAACACGCCGCACTGACCACCATACTGGTGACCAGCCCAGGGTTCTGACTACCATGCTTGTGACCAACCCATAGTACTAACCACCATGCTGATTACCAACCCACCGTACTGACCACAGTGCTGATGAAAAGTCCATCGTAATGACAACCATGCTGATTACCAACCCACAGTACTGACCACCATACTGTTGACCAGCCCACCGTACTGACCACCATGCTGATGACCAGTCAATCCTACTGATCACCATGCTGTTGACAAGCCCACCATACTGACCACTATGCTGATCAACATCCAACCATACTGACCATAATGCTGGTCAACAGCCCACCGACTGATCACCATGCTAATGACCAGCCCACCGTACTGATCATCATGTTGATCAACAGCCCACCGTACTGACCACCATGCTGATGATCCCCCCCCCGTACTGACCACCATGCTAATGACCTGCCCACCGTGCTGAACACCATGCTGATCGACTGCCCACGGTACTGACCACCATGCTGATGACCAGCCCACCGTACTGACCACTATGATGATGACCAGCCCACCGCACTGACCACTATGCTGATGACCAGCCCATCGTACTGACCACCATGCTGATCAAGAATTCACCGTACTGACCACCATGCTGGTGACCAACCCACCGTACTCACCACCATGCAGGTGACCAGACCACCGCACTGAACACTAGGTCACCGTACTGATCACCATGCTGTTGACTAGAGCACCAAACTGACCACCATGCTGATAACCAGCCCACCGTACTGATGACCACCATGCTGATGACCAACCCACCGTACTGATCATCTTCCTGATCAACATCCCACTGTACTGACCACCATGCTGATGACCAGTCCACAGTACTGACCACCATGCTCTTGACCAGCCCACCGAACTGACCACAATGCTGATAACCAGTCCACCATACTGACAATCATGCTAATAACTAACCCACCGTAATGATCACCATGGTGATCAGCAGTCCATTGTACTGACCACCATGCTGATAACTAGCTCATCGTACTGACCACCATGCTAATGACCAGCCCATTATACCGATCACCATGCTGATGACCATCCCGCCGTACTGACCATCATGCTGATGACCAGGTTACTGTACTGACCACCTTGCTAATGACCAGCCCGCCGTATTGATCACCATGCTGATCAACGGCCCACCGTAATGATCACCATGCTGATGACCAGTCAACCCTACTGACCACCATGCTGACGAATAGTCCTGCATGCTCATCACCATGCTGATGACCAGCCCTCCTTGGTAACTACCATGCTCATGTCTAACCCGCCCTACTGACCACCATGCTCTTGACCAGCCCACCGTACTGACCACAGTGCTAATAACCAGCCCACCATATTGACAATCATGCTAATAACTAACCCACCGTACTGATCACCATGGTGATCAGCAGTCCAATGTACTGACCACCATGCTGATAACTAGCTCATCGTACTGACCACCATGCTAATGACCACCCCATCATACCGATCATCATGCTGATCAACAGCCCACCGTACTGGCCACCATGCTGATGACCACCCCGCCGTACTGACCATCATGCTGATGACCAGGTTACCGCACTGACCACCATGCTAATGACCAGCCCGCCGTGCTGATCACAATGCTGATGATCATCCACCCTTACTAACTACCATGCTGATGACCAACCCGCCTTACTAACTACCATGCTGTTGACTTGCCCATCGTACTGACCACCATGTTGTTGATTAGCCCACTGTACTGACCACCAAACTGATCAACATCCCACCGAACTGACCACCATGCTCATCAACAGACCACCATTCTGAACACCATGCAAATGACCAGCCCATGGTACTGACCACCATGTTAATGACCAGCCCACCGTATTGACCACAATGCTGATAACCAGCCCGCCGTAATTACCACCATGCTAATGACCAGTCCATCGTACTGACTACTATGATGATCAACATACCACTATACTGACCACAATGTTGATCTACAGCCCACAGAACTGATCACCAT